>PHNY01271653.1:0-10829 GCA_003724115.2 Anethum foeniculum | reverse complement strand
GAGTTACATTTCTAATGAAAAGTCAAAAGACTATAAGTTACATAGATATTGAAAAGTCAAGGGTCTCATATATTAATAAGTGGAAAATCAAAGGTTAAAGGTCATCCAATTCTATAACACTATTATATTTTGGAATTTTTCAATGACATAAATTATTTTACTTACTTCTAGTGAATAATTATTAGATGTGATTTAAAATTAAACGCATTAGAGGTTTATCAACGAATATCCTAACTACTACAACAATTTGATTCAATCCGATCAAGTTAAAATCGAGACAAAAGCAAAATTTTTAATCCAAATTTATTATAACAAAAGAATAAATTTGTTGAAAATCAAACATTTGTATGTTATTAATTTTGATGCGGTCCTTATTGTTTCTTACATCAGAAAAAAGAAATCACGTTTTGTTTCCTTCAATCCATTTGGAGCATTAAAAGCATGAAAAAACTACTCGCGAGTCAAAGTTATACTTAAAGTTTCAAATATTAGGTCGGCTACGAGTAAAGGCTTGTTTGGTAGTTGAGAGTTTTGTCTACACAAAAGAAGGTGTGTCACGTAAAGTAACATCGTTGCCCATTAAAAACATAAAAACGCCCCCCAAGTCCCCAACTATACCGTGTAAAACCCCTCCTGTACATTAGGGTTACTCATGTCTAGCAGATGAGACGAATTAAATATTTTGTGAAGTATCAAAATTTTCTGATAATATACTGTGATATTGTGTGAAGTTTTAAATCTTTTTGATTGATTTTTTTGTTTGAATATATATAGCTTATAAGCTAATTAATAAGTAATATCCATGATATCAGATAATCTGGATGATGAGCCTAAAACCTAGACTACAATGGATAAACACTTACTGCTCTGGACTATCCCATCAAGTTCAATTCTTTTTAATTTTAAAAATAGTGAGAATAATTAAAGTAGATGACTACTTAAATTTGAAGTTTCTAGGGCTCAAGTTACCTATACCAGCTATATTATAGCTAGATATAAATGGAAATACTTGATATATCCACCATCTTTTTGATTACTTGGTCAAAAGCAAAAGAAGGTTGTGAGAATGCCAGTCTTCAACCTATTCACAGAACTTTTGAGATAAAGTATGTGAACTTGGTTTTTTTTTCTTTATGATATGGAGAGCTGATTACACTGCACTTAGGTAAGGATTCTAGATTTGTACTGATCAACAAAGGGCAATTTAATTTAAAGAAAAAAAAATAGACATTTGTAGTTACACCTGGTGCATTTGCGGAACCATGATCAGAGAGAGCTATAGGGTTGAAAAATATTTCACATCAAGTTTTCGAAGTTAGCTGGAGAGTAAGATATTTTTTTATTGTTTCACATCATTTCTTCACATGTACCCGCAGTATTTGAAAAACAATTCTATTGATTTTACAAGTTCCATCCTAAGCCAACCCTAGTTCCGTCACTGATTATAACTAATTAACACCAACTTTACGTATTTTTCAATAGTTTCCCGCATTTTTAGAGTTAAGTATATATTTTGGTGAAGAAAATACCAGAGGTGATCAATGTCGGCAGTGTGAGGAACTAAAACATTTTTAAACTGCAAGCCTTAAAGAAATCTTGTGCGATGGCAAAAAAAAAAAAGTATAATTCAAATTGATGTCATGTAGACTGATACTATTTTAGTATGTGAAACTGAATCATGATTTTGAGCTCAAACAGAAACCCTGCATTTACACAACAGCAATGTTGGTAAATGTTTTTATTACTTGAGTTGGGTAAGTCACCTACCAAGCAGTAAATTATCGGCTGTAATAGGAAAGCAGCGTTTACATCTCTGCCAGAGGTTATATAATTAGCTTCTGTTTGTGGGCACAGATGCAAATTGAGAGACATTGGTATTTTCTATGCTTATGAGGTGACTACCACATGAGTTGGCGTAATGGCACCAGCTGGTTGTTCAGTAAGTGAACCAAGCGAACCACTGGAATTTAAAGTCCTTAGCAATTTACATATAATGTTAACAAATATATGGCTATCAGTCTCAGGGTTGGCCCTGAAGGGAAGCAATCCAAGCCATGGCATGGGGCATCATCATCTAGGGGAGAATTTTTTTTTTTTTTTTTAATAAAGAGTAGTTCTAAAAAAATAATTTAGAGAAAGTTGCATTGAGAGTTTAGCTCCAATTAGGTACCAAATTCCGATGATAAAATATGCTCTCATTCACTTAGCTGGAAAAAGAGATGATCCTAAGACATGTAGCGGTGCTAAGGCTTTTCTCGGAAAGAAAGAAATTCTAACTTTTGAGTTTTTGTTTAGTACGATTATTTGGCACAATATCTTGTTATCATAAATTCTGTCAGCAAGCTTTTACAATATGAAGGACATCGAAGTTGATTTTTTTTTTTTGCTTGATACTAAAACAAGATGACTGATGGGGCAAAAATTTTTAAGTCTGTATAGGATATCTTGTAACTCAGGCCGGCCCTGATCACTCTTCCTTACAGATATTCTACTGATACAATTCTAACAAACACAACAAATGGGAATGACACCCAGCATTTGAGATGCTCGTGGAACAATCCCCGTTACAAAAACATGGAAGAAAATAACAGTCTCATATACTCAAGAAGCTTATAGTAAGGTTTTATGTGATTTTGTAATCAAGATTTGCTATGTAAAGGCTACAGATTAATGCATTAGGTTTGTTGAACATTGAAGTAGGTGCCTAACCTCTCAAGAAAGAGATTTATTATTTCAACGAGTTGAATTCGCCATAATGTCAAAAAAGATACTGTTGCTTCTTGTGAAGTTTAACTCATGTCTTCATTTTTAGTTCTTGATAGAAAAAAGTAAGCAAAACATCAGCAGTTCCGGCCTACGGGCAAAGCTCTCAGGTGTTGCAGATATACATAGAATTACCAGTACAAATACAAGAACCTTCAAGCTCAGGACTTTTAAGACTAATAAAGTTGCTTGGTTTTTGCTAATTTATATACATTTCATTTTTTTCAATGTTGTAGTGCTTTCTATATTGTTGTTGATGATCAATTTTATGCATTAGGTTGTGGCTGTAACGAAGTATCAGCATCTTGTATCCTAGCTAGTTGATCGTCCGACATGCTAATTATGTCATTGTTCTCGAAATTTTCGGAGAGCAAGTACTCCAAAGCAGTGGCAATATCACCAATCATAGGTCTTGTATTAGCTTCTTCTTGTAAACACATAGCTGCCACAGCTAGAGCTTGGTAAAAACCTTTCACTGGATATTTATCTTTAAGCAAGGGATCAGCAATTAATCCAAACTTTTTCTTGTCCTTAAATATTGGTTGTGCCTGCAAATCCATAAAATAATATTTGTGTAACCCGAGTTATCCTATAAAATTATATTTGAAAAGCTAAAATGAGAAGCTAGAACAAAATAAATTAGTTCGCTCGGAGGTTATATATATTATCCCTACCCAACTAACTAAATTTTGCTCCTCTGTTGGCCTTGTGGTATCAATAGCTTTTCGTCCTGATAAAATTTCTAGCAACACAACTCCGAAGCTATAGACATCTGACTTTGACGTCGGTTCACCTGTTTGTGTATACTCTGGTGCACAATAGCCATAAGTTTCCATCATCGTCATAGACACGTGATCTTTTTCCCCTGCTAGACCCAACTTGGAGTGCCCAAAATCTGAGAGCTTAGGATTAAATTCATTATCTAATAAAATGTTTGATGCTTTGAATTCTCTATATACAATTGGAGAATTGGAAGAGCCATGTAAATACTCTAATCCTTGAGCTGCTCCTTTCGCTATTTTCATCCTAGTGTACCAATCGAGAGGAGGCTTTTTTCCACAAACCCCTGAAAACAGAACAGGCAATTCAAAGATGTTTAATAAATGAGAATGCTAAATATTTGGGATTTGCCAGTGCATATAATCTAATTTACAGGTAAAAAAAATTCCCGAGTTCATAACTATGCTTCTATCAGACAAAGGTATCCCTAATCTTGACTTTCAAGAGGTGTGATAACTTCATGGAATCCGCATCTTTAAAATATTATAAACTTACCAAAAAGGTGATCTTCTAATGATCCATTTGATAAATATTCATAAACCAAGATCCTTTGGCGGCCATCTGTGCAATAACCAATAAGATTAACAAGGTTTGGATGCTGAACATGACTTAGTTCCGCAACTTCTTCTAAAAACTCTCTGTCTCCTTGCATAGCATTCTTATCAAGTTGTTTTATTGCAATAATCTGAAGGACATAAAACACAAGATTGATACCAAATTACAATTCAAAATACAAAAGGCAAATGCAGAGAAAGAGAATAGCTTACAGACTTTATTACTGTGCTTCAGCTGTCCTTTGTACACCCTCCCGAATCCTCCTTTTCCTACAAGCTTTTTCGGATGGAAATTTTGTGTTGCTGCAGCAAGTTCTCCAAATGTGAAATCTTTCGTAGCAACATCTACGTTTGCACGCTGAAGAGTGCTACCGTTCATCGTCTTCTGTTTATTAAAACCTGATAATTTAATATAATGCATCACTAAAATATCCAAAATGTAGATTTGATATTATGCATATAATATGATAATAAGCAAATGACTTTTACTCTTGTGGTAAGGCTCTCATCCTCTATGGTACAATTCAAGCAGGGGTGGGGAAAAAAAATTTACAAGCAAAATATTATAACACATAAAAGTTCACATTACTAATTTTCTTTTCCAGTAATGCTGGAGGTACACATTGATAGCAAAATTGTTACAAACTGTGGCCTTAGTGATGTAACATAATGGAATACTTTTATTGGTGATATTGTGAATACACGTTCGATTATTAAATTGTAACCGATCTGATAGTGTTCTGCCCAGAAAGCAAGAAAATCTCTTAAGAAATCCGGGCAATACATAATACAAAATAATTGATACTCAACGAAACCTTACGCTATCTTTAAAAAGAATGTATGCAAAGTTTGGCAAACCTGCTTTCATCGATACACTTCGGACAATGGAGGATAATGTATCTCCATTGGTATATTTCCAGGAGTTCTTACCGTCCTGGACAGAACTCTTTGACCTTAAAGATATCTTCTTCATTTTATTACCTTTGAGCAATTTTATAAGAGTAATGCAGCATCAAAAACCAAACTCTCTCCAGAAATTTTGAATGTCACATGTACATTAATGAAGGTAGCTTCTCATTTCTGATCTTATATGTTAATATTTTATTGTATCGCTTTCTTTTAATTTTGAGAAGGTGCGAGTGGGGGATAAGCTAGATTTTTGGGTGTTCTCCTGACATTTACTATTAATATGAGAATCTCCTATGTTTCTGTAACTAAATATTGTTGGGTGCGCCAAGATTTTAGTTACCACAACATTCCCTTCTTTTTTTTTTTTATGGTATATGTGTGATATTTTTCATTTTAACCAACAAATCAACAATGTTCCGGTTGGAATTAAAATTTGAAATCAGCAATATACAATGTAGTAGAATTTGTTCACCTGATTGCTTGTTTCGAGCACCATATACAACATTCCCTTGACCATTGATATTAGTTGCACTTTAACCTGTACAGATTAAGATTGTCATCTAATCACAATATCAGATAAGATAATACATCTTGTTATAAGATTTCTTAACTTGCGTTATTGCATTTAATGTGTTACTAAGGGTAGGACTGGTAGTGAATTAAGTTGCGAAAGGTCAGAGACAAGACTGATAGATGATGTAATGGCAAGCAAACATAGTGGTTCTAGAGGTTCAGGTGTCAAGGAGGTGCAATACAAGTTCTGGTTTCTATAGGAAATCTTGTATTGTTAGTCGCGACAAAGAATCATGTGAAGCATATGTTCAAAAAAAAAACTAACAAACTCTACTATCTAGGGATAAGTACAGTACCATGGGAGTTCTAGAATAGACAGATAAAGTAAACCCTTGTGAAATGGTGTAAAGGGGGTAATTTTAAGGTTTGATTAGTTAGTCGGAACATGATTATGGGTATTAGATTACATAAATTGGTTAGGTCCAAAAGAATATGGAGCAAGCTAAAGATATTATTGACCTGGAGAGTCATTGCAATCAGTTTAAGAGAAGATTTTTACCTTAGTGTGGTTGTTTCAAGAATGAGTTGCTAGTAATTAATTTTATATTTAGAAGATTCATTGTGTTAGAGCATCTCACGGCAAGCTGAAACTGTCAGCTAAAATATGGTTAGTTTTTATTGACGTAAGAGCTATAATAATTAGCTATATTCAAAAATATTATTGACCTAGATTAATATAGATGATGGCAGAAAAATCAACAAATATAATGTGCATTCTTTTTTTTTTTTGACAAACTAATATGCATTTCTTTAGTTGTGTAAAATTATAACTAATAGGCCAGGTTGGAGTGTGACAGAACCAAGCTTGTGAATCAATGAAGAAGATGAAAATGGAAAACACTCTAAAATGTGTATTTACATACAATTTGTTACATGATTGTTTTTCTTACTCTATACATTCAACATGACTTGTTTATATATACCGTGCTTGACTCTAACTAACCACAGTAATCTCAAGTGATGTGGCATGACCAGCTGCTCCTTGCTGACCTGGCGTGGTAGCATCATCCCCCCTCAAGCTAGGAGGAGAGAACAAATTGATCACTCCTAGCTTGGACAACAAAGAGCGCATAGAATAGGCTGGAACAGCCTTTGTTAATAAGTCTGCATGATGGTCTATAGAAGCAATGTAGGCTGTGGAAATGATACCTTTTTGCAACTTTTCACGCACCAAATGACAATCGATTTCGATGTGTTTCGTGCGTTCATGATACTACTATGCCAGGTCAGCAAGGAGCAGCTGGTCATGCTACATCACTGGAGCTTCTAGAAGAATAGTTTGTTACTACTAGCTATAGTTAGTTAGAGTCAAGTGTTGTATATATAAACAAGTCATGTTGATTGTATTGAATGTATAGAGTAAGAAAAACAATCATGTAACAAACTCTGTATGTAAATATACATTTTAGAGTGTTTTTCATCTTCATCTTCTTCATTGATTCACAAGCTTAGTTCTGTCATGGTATCAGAGCTATGATACATATGACTGGGTAAGAATTTCACGGAGGAAATGGAATGATGCCTTAATCGAGCATGCCACAATGAGCAGTAACATTGTTACTAACAAAAATTACAGACATTTTGGATTGAATTACAAGAAAAAATTGGTAAATTTTCAGTTGTAACAACTGGATGATGAAGGAGATAGAGCCCATCTTGAAGTTCACCAATCTTTGTGGTCCTCTTCAAGATATTATCCTGAAGATAACATGCATTTTTAGTAAAAAAACACATTAAGTTTTGAAGTAAGAGTAAGTTTGGGGATAGAGAGAAGATTATAGGTGAAGCTGGGCCCATATAAAACATCTGTGAGGACTATGTTTGTATGAAGATGTACAGTACCAATGTGTGTGACACTAGTGGTATGACCATTTGGTAAGTGAAGTACAAAATTAATAGTATGCATATCAGTGAGTAAGTGTATGTGCGAGGTAATGTGATCAGTTGCGCCAGAATCCAAAATCCACATATCAGAACTTAAAGACTTACTACTATTGGCATGGCATACAAAATGAAGTATATTACCAGCCATATGAGTAGCATTGGAAGTAGTTGAAGTCCACTGAGAACTGGCATTAGCGTTGTTTGATGTGACAGAAGTTGCAAGTTCCTTGATCCCGCTTTGAATCATTGTCATGAGTTGCTGACACTGAGCAGTAGTGAAGGCACCTGAAGAAGTAGTAGCATATGTACTAGTAACATTTGAGTTTTCTGCAATGACATTATAAGCATGGACTGATTTAATAGCAGATTTTGGTTTTGGCTTGGGCTTGCCATACAACCTGTGCCATGCTAGATATCCATGGACAAAAAAACTTTTCTCTTTTGTGTGCCCTGTCAAATGATACACTTCATACACAATAGAAGTGTCAATAGCATATTTCATATTGTTATTTTGTTGTTTACAAAACTTCCTATGAAATTGAGCATTATCATACCCATTATCATGATTTTTCACAAAGAGTGAAACTGATTCAGTTGTAATATTATTCGAGCCACTCTCTCTTTGATTCTCCTCATGCATTAGTAAATTGTAGGCTGCACTAAGACTAGGTATGGGAGTCATCATCAACAAATGTCCTCTAATAGCAGTATATTATTCTCCCAATCCCATAAGAAACTGAGAAAGTTTTAGACTCTTGCTAAACTTCTCCAGTTTTTCATTGTTAGCACAAGTACACTTTCCACAATCACACCTAGGTATAGCAGCTAACGCATCAAGTTCATCATTTAGACTTCAGAACTTTGTAAGATAAGCAAAAATTGACATGTTTCCTTGCATTAGTGATGCAATTTCTTTACGAAGATTGAACAATTGAGGAACATTAGTCTGAGCATATCGTAACGCAAGATCATCCCAAATATCTTTTGCACCAGTCATATACATAACACTTTGACAAATTTCAGTCGAAACCGTGTTCAAGATCCAAGAGATAACAATGTCATTACATCGTGACCAATACAGTAATTGAGATGCAGCATTAGCATTAGCAGGTTTAGCAACGTTCCATCAACAAATCCTAATTTGAGTTTAGATGAAAGTGCAATGAGCATAGATCTGTGCCACTCATTGTAATTATGCTCCGTTAACGTAATAGTAATCAAGATCATACCTGGATGATCAGATGGATGAAGATAATACAGATGATTTGCATCGATACTTATAGCAGCAGCATTACCCGTAGTTGCAGAGATATATGAAGGAGATGCAGCCATGGCGATTTGAGTACGATCAAGGACGATCAATTGATTTGCATAAAATGATACACACGCTCAGTATGATCAGATGTATGAACAATTAGAACGATTTAAGTAGCGGAAAAAGAAATTTACAGAGATCTAAGCTCCGATACCATGACAAAACTAAGCTTGTGAATCAATGAAGAAGATGAAGATGGAAAACACTCTAGAATGTGTATTTACAGACAGAGTTTGTTACATGATTATTTTTCTTACTCTATTCATTTAACATGACTTATTTATATGTACAGCACTTGACTTTAACTAACTACAGCTAGTAGTAACAAACTATTCTTCTAGAAGCTCCAGTGATGTGGCATGACCAGCTGCTCCTTACTGGCCTGGCATAGTAACATCAGAGTGATCTATATTTTAACTAACATAATAAAGTAACTTGTAGATATTATACCTAAAAGAACCTAGCATTGGAGATGCTTTTATAGAATTGTGGACATAGGATGATTATAAATGGAATGGTCAATGAGTCAGTTTATAGTTATCAAACTACTGGAACTATATCCACAATAAAATCTTATGATGCGACCCTAGCAGATAAAGAAAAAGCTTGACCTAAATAGTGTTTCACCTCCATAATCAGGAGCTTCAGTTCCAAAACTACCACCACCATGATCCAGGTCCCGTATCAACCATGTCATTGTTTTAAACCTCTCTTCAATCGATCTGCAATCGAGGTGATTCTGCTTCTTAAACACGGAGAGAGAGGGAGAGAGAGCAGATTCTATGCTCTTTATTACAATAATGAAGCTGAGGGTTATATGTCTGTGTATGTGTATGTATGTGTACAAACTGAAATGACAAGAACAACCCTGCCTTACATTCTATTTACTAACGGTTGTTAACTCAATTTAACTGAAGTACACAAATTGTACTTTTTTAGATTGCTAAGGTACACAATGTGCTTAATTGTTAGCTTAGGTACACAAAGTGCACATTGACCATAGTTTAAGTAAACAAACTGTAATTAACTCTTTACATAATGGCCTTTACCTTTTGTTACTTGCCTTCTGGCCAGGTTTGTTATTAGTGCTATTCCCAGCTTCTTAAAAAAAAAAAACTAATCCTCGCCTATTTTTTTCTAAACTCATTTTAGTTAGTCGATTTACTTAGAAAACTTATGAAATTATTATAATTTGAAAACATTCTAAGATTTATTTATAATCGGCCGCTCTATGAACTAATTTAATTCATTTTAAAATTTTATTATAAATAAAATATATCTAAATCAATTCAAACAAATCTGAACACAAAAGTATATAATAATAATAAATTAAATAATAAAATACAAATAGTAGGATATAAGTAATTTAAAAAAATCTGTGCATCGCACACGACGTGAGCTTTTGTGTGTGTGTCTATATATATATATATATATATATATATATATATATAACTACTTCAATGAGAACCCCACAAAATGAGAATTGAGAACCAAGTGATATTTTTGTAATAGAATTCAATTGTTAGGGTTGTTACGAGTTACAACATATAAAAAAAATTCATACATTATTTATTTACTTACCCTATTCTAGCACCACGTCCACACTCACCCATCCCCTTTCGTTGCTACACACAATCATCCATCATTAACACCACTACTATCAGCACACCATATCTCCACCATCACTGCCTACAAAATAACAATATTTTAACGAAAATATCACCAAATTTTATACCACTATTATGTGTCCCCACCACTACTGTGACTACATACAGAATCACCAAATGTTCAACTCAAATAACTGAAAACTGGTCTAAATTACCAAAACTTTACAAAAATCACTGGAATTCAAGATAAATCAATAGATTTCTAAAAACAATTCAATAAAATATCATGCCTATCTACCCTCTAAAAGCATAAAAATCAATTCTCCCAAAAATAAATCACCAACGGTAGTCATCATTGAATCACAAGCTCTGGTCACCACATTATCTTGCAATGTTTTCATCTTCCAATTTTTAAAACCGTATATATATATATATATATATATA
>PHNY01271633.1:7926-28717 GCA_003724115.2 Anethum foeniculum | reverse complement strand
CTTTTAACCCTCAAAGTATGAGATTCATACCCTTTGACCCTTAATCATATGAAAAGACTATTTTGCCCATCCGATATATACCGTTACGTTGACTATACCGGTATAAGGGTCGAAGGGTATGGAAGTACATACCTTGGGGGCCAATGGGTACGACTCAGTACTTTTGGGGTTCCTTCGAACACGCGGTATTACTTTAAGGGCCAAAAGGTCAATAAGCCTTTAATAAATGAACCACATGTTTGCACTCATTGCAAATTTTAACCTGTAAAGCAGGGCTCACTGATTTAATTAAAAGTCCTAAACGAATTCCACTTAAAGGTACAGTTTTAACAACAATGAATATGTAACAGGAAAGTTATTTGCGTATGATAGAATGGATAATGGATATTCCTATTGATCAATTGACACTATATATACAAATCTGGGAAAATATCAAATGGAGCATAAGTAGAACAGAGTACCATCCACTTTCTCAAAGATGTTTCACTAATGCTTTTTATTGTAGCGGCTCCTTCAAACAATTGTAGAACATTTGCTATGTCCTCTTTTTTCGTGAACCGTAGAAGGTTGTCCTCTTTTATATTCCTTGTCAAATATAAAATACAAAATTGTTTAACTAAATTTTGAGGAAATTCTGCTCATGTAAGTACTTGTATTATGAAGCCTATAAGTAGCTAGTTGCTGTGCATGTAACATAATTACACCAAAGTGAGTAAAACACACCATAGAGCAGAGAAGAAAAAAAGGAGCTGAAGCTCTGTATTTTGTATCAAAGAAAAAAGGCCGTAGCCTATTACTGTGTGTAAGAAAATAACAAAGCTGTAGCTTTATTTATAATTTATGTTTTGTTATCGAAAAATATTATATATACATAGCAGCAGGTATATAATAAACATCATTTATAGACTTTTTCTCACCATTCTTTATCACAATCGTAATTGTACCTTTTCCTTTGACCGAAATTTTTGAAGAATTACCGAAAGTAATTTCTCCTGTGATGGTCTCGTCTATCTCCATAAAAAATCCTTATGACCAGACATGTGATTGCTTGCACCGAAATCAAGATACCAAACGTTCTTCTTGCCTTCCTCGTCTCCTTTATAAGTGAGGAACATAGCAGTACCAACATCTTTATCTTCTTTTTTGCTGCAAAATGACTCCTTTCTTCCACCTTTTGGTGCTCTATACTCATAACTGAAGTGACCAAATTTATTACAGTTATAACATTGAAACTGAGACTTGTCACCTCGTTGTTGAAATCCGCCTCGTCTACGGCCTCTTAAATTTTGACCACGTCCGTCTGATAGCCTTCATTATTCTGGCCTCTGTTAAAAGGTTGCCTGCCACATCCTCGTCCACCTCGATAGCCACTTCTAAAGCCACCTCTGCCACGTACAGAACTGCTACTGCCAGAACTGTCACCAATGGACACCTTACTTTGCAACACCTTTTCCAAATAGCTTGCATCATCATACTAGTTCATTCACTGCTCGTGGGCTTGAAGAGAACCTACGAGCTCATCAATCAAAATTGTGGACAAGTCTTTTGACTCCTCGATAGAAGTACCAACATAATCAAATTTTCTTGTCAACGAACGGAGCAACTTTTCCATGACCCAAACAATATCATCAAGACTTTCCCTGTTTCTTTTCATCTCATTTGTCACCGTTTTTAAATGCGTAACAAATTCCCCTATATTTTCTGATTTCTTCATCTTCAAATTTTCGAACTCCCCATGTCGCACTTGGAACCGCACCTTTTTTACTTTTTTGACTCCTTGAAAAGATTTATGCAAAATCTCTTACACACTCTTCGATGTTTTTGCTTCCGAGATTTTTTCAAAGGTTGATTCGTCAACTCCTTGAAAAATTAAGTACAACGCCTTTTTTGTCTTTTTTCCGAGACTCCTTTAAGGTCGACTTCTGGTCATTTGATAAAGCTGCTTCAGCAACTGCTTTTGCGGGTTCAATATACCCGGTTTCTACCATATCCCAAATATCTTGAGAACCGGGTAACACCTTCATTTGAATACTCCAGTTTCCATAATTTGTAGCCATCAACTTCTGTATTTGGGGTTGTAGTAAGTTTGCCATTCTTCATGAACGGAACCTGGCTCGGATAAATGGGCTTTAAACAAAATATTAATATTAAAGTGTATGATTTAAGAACACAAAATATAAGTATATAAGAGGTGGGTATTTTATTTTCAACAAAGCTACAACTTATATTTGATAATACAAAAGCTACACCTTTCTCACAAACAAAGAGCTGCTGCTCTGTTATTTATGAAGAGTCCATATGGGCATGCTCTCTACACGAAAACAAATTCAGGGGGAGATATTATGATCGTTTGCTTATACGTGGATGACATGATCTTTATCGGAAATAACCCTGGTATGTTCAATGATTTTAAGAAAGTTATGACTAACGAATTTGAAATGACTGATATTGGTCAAATGTCGTACTTTCTTGGAGTCAAGGTGAAGCAAAGCAAAGATAGAATTTTTATGTCACAAAAAAATATGCCGAGGAGATTTTAAAAAGATTCAGAATGGAAGAATGCAAGCCAGTGAGCACTCCAGCAGAAGCAAGCATAAAGCTCAGAATTGATTCAATGAGGGAGTCGGTAAATCCGACATTGTTCAAAAGTTTGGTTGAAAGTCTGAGGTACCTAACTTTTACTCATCCGGATATTATGTATGCAGTTGGACTGGTAAGTAGGTACATGGAGAAGCCAAGGCAAGATTACTTCATGGCAGCTAAAAGAATTTGAGGTATATAAAAGGTACACTTGATCATGGTTTATTTTATACGTATTCTCAAGATTCGAAATTAGTTGGTTATTCAGAGAATGATTATGGCGGTGACTTGGATGAGGGGAAAAACACTTCTGGATATGCTTTTCATATCGGTTCGACAATATTTTCATGGTCACCAAAGAAGCAGCAAACAGTGGCACTTTCAACATGTGAGGCGGAATACATCGCAGCAGCAGTGTGCGCGTGTCAAGCTATGTGGCTAGGCTACATATTGGGCGAGTTAAATCTTACATATTGGGCGAGTTAATTATGGAGCTAGTGCATTGCAGAACTGAAGAAAATTTAGCGGATATTTTCACAAAGCCGTTGAAGCCGGATGTGTTTCAGAAAATGAAAGAAAAGCTCGGATTGTAAAGTCAAGTTTGAGGGGGGAGTGCTAGAATTCAAACTTGATAATAGTTATACAATAATATATGTTGTGAAGTAACGTGCATGCATGTATATTAGATAAAAGAAGAAAGGAGAAGTCAGCTATGCAGATTAACTCTCCAGAAATATGCAGACAAGGTTCCTAAAATCATGGATGTCTAGGTTGACAAGTATAAGCAGCAGCTAAGTCACAGCTAAGTAGTCAAGCCAAAGAAGTAATTGCAGCAGCTTTGGAAATATCATGCAACAGATATACAACCGTGGAATAAGGTGGGCTAGTTTGAAACTGGCATATAAATTTAAAGATTACACACTGAACCTATATGCAGGCTTCATGCAGGTCACACCTTCTGGAATAAGGCTGGTCATCAGTCAATATAGTAGGCTAGTATTAAATGTAGCTTATGTAATGGTTTAGATCAGCAAATTAAATTAGGTAAGCGCTGATGTAAGTACTTGTATTATGAAGCCTATAAGAGCATCTCCAATGGTGGCACCCTTAAAGGAGTGCCAACTTTGCCACATAATCAAATATATTATTTTTAATGTTCTTTCTCATCCAAATCAATTTTGGCACTTCTTTTTCACAAAACACTCAAATGGTTGGCACCCCTAGATGCCAATTTTACTCACTTAACAAAAAAAAAATATTTTAATGTAAGTTTATTAGAAATATAATAGTTTATTCACCGTTGGGATTACAAAAGAAGTTGGCACCCTACTTTATGGGATGCCAACTTTTGGCACCCCAAGTTGGCACCCCATGCCACCTCACTTGGCATCCCATGGCATCCCAAGGCATCCCAACAACTCCAATAGATAACTAACAATAGTGCCAAGCCACGTCATGCCACATGGCGTTGGCACCCCTCTTAGCTAGTTGCTGTGCATGTGACATAATTACACCAAAGTGAGTAAAACACACCAGAGAGCAGAGAAGAAAAAAGGAGCTGAAGCTCTGTATTTTGTATCAAAGAAAAAAGGCGGTAGCCTATTACTGTGTGTAAGAAAATAACAAAGCTGTAGCTTTATTTGTAATTTATGTTTTGTTATCGAAAAATATTATATATACATAGCAGCAGGTATTTTAAAGTTAATAATTTGTACGAGGCCTATTCACGTTTCCAACAATGAGGACCAAAATAATCCTAATTACTTTAACCATAGTGCAGTTTGGGTCAGAAATGCAGACAAAAAAAGGTTCTTCTAAAGCAGAATCAATATATATTATACTGCTGGATGACTTGCATTTTCTGTGCACTTAGGGATTTTCAGAAGACTCCGAATGTAAGTAAGTCTTTTTGAGGGTGAATTAACTAATTGAAAGTGAGACTAGAGTCGCAATAAAAATGGATGCCATATAAGTTATTCATTATTTTCGGTAGTTTGTAATAAAGATCGTCGAATATAGGTTATGCATAGGATTTTTATATCAATGGGTAAATTATTATGTTTACAAAAGACCAAATATGTCATCTTAATTTGCACTGGTTACAAGATAACTTAGGGTTTGCTTTATCTTATTCTGTCATCAATGATATGAATCATGCTATAAGGCTATATTACAATGTAGGTTGGGAAACAGTAAAAGAATAATGTCACAGTGAAAGTTGTGCCATAAAATATACTCCCTCCGTCCAATTCATTTCTTTACATTTCCCTTTTTTGGATGTCCCTCCCAATTCTTTACATTACAAAAGTTCCAAAAGTTGTAAACTTTTATAATATAAAAACGAACTACATCCACTACTTTACTCCACTACACTCACTTTATACATTAAATATTGATTGGTCCCACTACGTTACCACTTTCTCTACTTTTCACCAATAATTTACACTTTTTCTTAACCTTCGTGCCCAAACCCAATGTAAAGAATTGAGTGGGACGGAGGGAGTATATGTTAATTACTCTCTGTTCCCTCAATGCAACTGTTCTTAAGAGTCATTGTTGGTACTCTTTTCGGGAGAAGGCACCACAATGGATGACAAAGAAAGTTTAAAAAATAGAGGAGTTAACAACAGGGTATTACTTGAAGAAACCTTCATCCAAAATATAGAAATGTATGCTCCTTTAATTGGGTTCGTTTTCATATGGACGTTTTCTTACATTTTTCAAGTAAAAACGAAATGCGGCCTATTTCCTAGTATAGAGTACGTCACTAACTTTGATATCCCAATCCCAAGTAGCAAAAGTCAAAATGAAATGTTATAGATAAACCGTGTAAAAAAGGTCCAACGTCTGTGCTTTTGAGTACCATCCGCTTAAAATCCCTGTCTCAATTCTGCCGCGTTGCTTCCAAGTTCCAACTGATGCAGATGGGGATTGGTTTAGGGTTAGGGTAGAAAATTCTTGCAAGAGATTTTCACAAAACCAAGCTATATCAATTTCAATAATAATATTCTCTGTTGATTTACAAAGATCAAAATTATATATACAAAAATCTACTTTCCTAACTAAAATAAATCTAATAAAATAACTAAACCTATTCTAGAATATTCTAGTAAATGGGCTTCCAAAGCTTATTATATTGCTCCCAAATACTTTCTTTGGGCTTTTTGACCCGCTGTCCTGCATCAATTCTCCTCTGCTGAAAAGAACTCGACTCCGTCGAGTTAATAAAATCAGAAGAAGCGCGATATAGTACCAAAGACCATTGCACAAATGACATGTAAAAATTGGCACAAGTTAGATTATATTGTTGACCATTCTTAACAACCGTATATGTGTTGGCACGTGTAACATAATGAGCATCTCGATCAACAAGCCCTCGACACCCTAAAATGACAACACAAAGCTTCAATGGAAGAACATCATATATCATCGCATCATTAAGCCTCCCAACTGAAATGTCACCAAACACCTTTCTCAAACATGCAATTTCGTATCATCTATCCATGTTATATCATAAGGTTTAGGATGTAATCCCACTTTTAATCCCAACTTACGAACGGCCTCATTAGATATCACAATATTACAACTCCCTGTATCGACAAAAGAGAACACAATATATGAGCGCATGTAGCTCTAGTGTGGAATATTGTTAGCGTCGTACATGTGAATCATTTGCACCCTCTTGCAAGACTCCAAGATTTGCTGCCTTCTCTAAATGCTCATCGGCCTCTAAATCTTCTTTAGTCATCTCAGCATATAAATCATCCTCATTCTCTTTTTCTGCAACATTGACCCTTTTCAACATATTGTTTTGTTTAGGAGAAGGACACTCGAATGTCTTATGTCCAATTCCTTGACAATTAAAACACCTGTTAATGTTGCGAACTTGTGATGAAACTGGGGTATGATTATATTTACTAGTCATCGTTTGTTGTCCTTGATTAAGATCTGAAAGAATAAAAGCATTCCTCAACAGGCTAGAGAATGAACTCATCCCATTGCTCCTCCGTTTTAGATCATCCTCAACTGAATGTGCAATCTGAATATGATCCTTCAAAAGAAAACATCTACTACTAGCTTCTTTACCTAAAATATCACGGTGCAAGCCTCGACGATACATAGAAATAAGAACATCTTCATCCCAAGAAAACTCTGATTGAGCAGCCAAACTATAGAAATGTCGAATGTAATCTACAACAGACTTTCTTCCTTGTACTCGCTCAGTAAACTGAAGTGAAGCACGTTGTTGATAGTTTGCAGGCTTAAATTGACGAACCAAGGCAGCTCTCATGTCTTCCCATCTTGCCACATGATTATGCCCGGATCTCGGGTATTGCTCCCACCAAATACGAGCAATTCCTCCTAATTTTGCAGCAACAAAGACCACCTTTTAATCCTCTATGAGATTATACCAATGAAAGAAGTTGTCAACACTATGTAGCCAATTTAGGAATACATCTGGTTCTTGATCTCCACGAAACTCAGCAACTTCAAGTTTCACTATATTTGTTCTCTATTCTGGGACATGAACATTAGGCTAAGGCTGCAATTGAGGTTGAGGCTGCGGTTGTGGCTGTGGTTGAATACCAGTTGACTGTTGAAGGCTATCAGTAATTAACTTAAGTGATGCCTTCACATCCCGCATCTGGAAAGTCAAAACTTCAATTTTGTCATCAATATTTTGTAACATCTTATTATTTTCTTCAATATGTTTATCGAGCCGACTGTTAACTTCACTTGCACTGACCATTATGTGGAACAAAGGGTTATTTTGCAATTGGTTTAGGGGAAGAATCGCCTGAAACCCAATAGAAGGCAATAGACAAGCAATGCCTAATTTCTGGGAAAGTGTGGAAGGTGTTTGAAAAAAGTCCTGAAAGAAGTTGAATTATGTAACTGGGAAGGTGGATGATGATAGCGTTTGGTAGCTGTTTGTGGCAGCTAGAGGCTGGCGGTGGCTGCTGGCGGCAGTTTGGCGGGCTGTTGAAGGCTGGTGGTGGTTGCCGATGGCTGATGGTGGCTGTCTGGTGGGTTGTCGGTGGTTGATGGTGACAAAACCTGGTGTTTGGGTGAAGGAACGATGGCTCTGATACCGCTTGATACATATGGGGCTGTTTTACGGTTAGGGTAGAAAACTCTCGCAAGAGATTTTCACAAAATAAAGCTATATCAATTTCAATAATAATATTCTCTTCTAATTTACAAATATCAAAACTATATATATAATAATATGCTTTTCTAATTAAAATAAAACTAATAAAATAACTAAACATATTCTACAATATTATAATCTGCCTATTATATTGCTTCCAAATACTTTGTTTGGGTTTTTTGACCCGCTGTCCTGCATCACTAACTGTGCATGAAATCATAACCTTGCCTCTTCTTTTTCTGCTCCAAGCTCTTGTAGTAGGTAGTTTCCGACTTGTACCCTTCGTTTTTTCATATATTACTATTAGATTTTACGTTCCATTAATTAACAAATTTTAACTGATTACTAAGTGAGGAATTAATGATTAGAAATTGTTAGCATCTAGCTTTTAAGGATGCAAAAGCTTAGAGCTAGATATATAAATGAATTTCTGGATTAGTGTGTTCATGTATGTGTTAATACACCCCAAACTCCAGATTCCACTTATGTATTGGATTGAAGAGTGCATCACTAGAGCTCCTCACATGGGAAATATTCAAATTGGCATCAGGATGAAATTTTTAAGAATACAAGGGTTCTGTTGATTTGCCCTCTGTCAAAACAGATTTAGCACCAAATCAAGCCATTTAATCTAGTAAAATTTTATTGTTTTAAGACTTAATCTGTTTATTATTAATAATTTTAAGTATATCCATGATTTTCTTTAGAAATATAATCATGATCATGAATTGTTTTGGACTTAATATGTTTATTGTTAATAATTTTAATATATCCATAATTTTCTTTAGAAATATAATCATGATATATGAATTGTTAATTTTGGAAATTTATATGAAGATAGAGGTGCATTTTCATAATGATCCTTTGTATTATTTGAGATCTATAAAATTATCAATGATATATTTCTTCACCAAAAAAATTCATTTTATTTGATGCAAGGTGTGCAGTGGAAAATTCTCCACTGTGGACTTACCGGCAGAACTGGTGGCAATATATCAGTTACAGTGAAAAATTATATCAAGAACTCCCTTAAGGACAGTAGTCAGTTGCAAAAGTGTTTGCAGAAGATGGCGCAATATACTCTCAGAACCTTATTTTGCTGATCTACATCTATGTAGATCATCTGAAAAGATCGTGGCTGAAATTTATATGAAGAAATCTCATAAAGATAATAGTTTATTGCCGATGTGTATGCAACAGATGGTGCAATATACTGGCAGAACAATTTTGTTAATACGCGTCTATCAAGATCTCCTGCAGTGCTTATAATCCACCAAGGACATAGTCATCCATATATTGACATCCTTCAAATGGGGGAACTTGATGACCAACCAGACCAACATAAGGTTCATCATGACACTGATGAGATTTGATCCTCAACAACTTGGCTGCAATGACAAGGGGATGTGGTTAAATGGTTCAATTATTGGTTTGATTTATTTAGCGTATGAGAAAACAACTTGTATATGCAATCCAATCACATGAGAATGCATACTCATTCCGGATTAGAAGTTTATCAAAAAATCACATGCTACATTGGATCATGTGTAACACCTCAGTCCCACATCGAGAAGTTTTGGAACTTCTATTCAGTTTATAAGGCAAAGTACTACTATTAATTGCACCAACAAATCATGATCCTTTGTGGGCTTGTAGTGGGCTTGTGGATTACTCAAGTTGACTGCATTTGGGTCAGTATACTTCGACTTGTTTCAGACTAGGAATCGGTCGAAAGCTTGATAGTCAAGTTGCCATTCGACTTGTTTCAGACTAGGAATCGGGATTTGACCCGTGTTGTCACTTTTGGTATTAGAGCCGACTCTCGAAAGCTTGATAGTCAAGTTGCCAGAAGTGGGTACACAAAGGCTGGGGGAGTTTGTAACACCCCATTTATGGAGATATGAGACTTCTGTTCAGTTTATAAGGCAAAGTATTACTATGAAGTGCACCAACAAATCATGATCTGTTAGGGACTGTAGTGGGCTTGTGGATTACTCAAGTTGACTGCATTTGAATTAGTATACTTTGACTTATTTTGGACTTGGAATCGAGATTTGACCCAATTTTTGGAAAAGACTCGGGATTTGACCCGGGTTATCGCACATGGCTCTGGGTTTGTCGAGTTGAGGAACCAATACAAGTTTTTTATGCTTTTATAAGGGTCATTTTCCAAAAATTGAAGGATGAGATGAGTTAGGATGCCAGGTTTATACGCTCGGAACATGCATGTGGATGAATCCATGACATGTGCCCTTTCCTGTTGATGGTTATGGTAATAGTGTATATGTCGGTGGCAACCTTCATTGGTTAGCTTATCTTAGGAAAGACTTCGTTAACGGAAAGTTGTGTACCTTTTATTTGGGTAAAGAATCGTTTGAACTAACTGCAGGTCCTGAAAATAGAGGTTATACAACTTATAGGAACTTAGGATTCCTAGGAGGTTGTTTGTGTAATATGTGATAACCCGCTAGGCATTGATATTGCCATTTGGGTGATGAAAGATATGGAGTGATGGAAGTTGGAGTAAGGATGTCGTCATTTGTTTAGATTTCCTATATAAGGGTATGCTAGATGAGGTGGTGTATCCTCTGAAAGTTTTGAAAGATGGACTATATTAATGTATTGCGAGGAATATCGGTTGTTCACTTATCATCTGGAACTAGCTAGAACTATGCAAGACCACATTATTCCAGGCGATCCCTTTGAAACATATATTGCAATGGTTTACGTCCCAAGTTTTACAAGCCTCGTGAATTTCATGCTGGAAAATGTTTTAGTTCTTAATTTAGTTGTTATACTAAATATATATAAGGTTTTAAAGTAGCATGCATCTCAGCTCTTTGATTGCAAGTTTTGTGGACCCGTGATGTTTGTTAGCTGCAAGATTATGCATCTGTTTATCGCACATTTGTGTTTTATTTGTATTTTGTTCCAGTGAATTTTGTAATTTTCTTACCAATAATGTATTATTGTATTAAAGAATGATGCACTTGTAATTTCAGAATATGTTACATTTATATTAAATTTGGAAATAACAGCAATTAGCGCTTGACAATTCAACATATATGGTGGTTTACATGGTTTTATTTGTATTTTGTTCTAGTGAATTTTGAAATTTTCTTACCAATAATGTATTATTGTGTTAAAGAATGATGCACTTGTAATTTCAGAATATGTTACATTTATATTAAATTTGGAAATAACAATAATTAGCGCTTGACAATTCAACATATATGGTGGTTTATCTGGTTTCTGATTTATATGGTTGTAGTTGGGCTGTAATTAAACTACATCGGGGTTTGGTTTCTGGTCAAATTTGGTGGCAGTATATTTTATATTTTCATTTGGGTCGATCTTGTTGTCAATTCAGTTGGTAGCTAATTGCTCTAAGTAGTTTAAATTATATAGTTGTTTTACATTTGTTATTAGATTATAATCTTGTCGTACGTTATGTATAATTTATCCATATGGAACTGTTGCCGACTTACCAACTTGTATGATTTGTAATGGTGAAAATGAAAAGAATGTGTAATGGTGAAAATGAAAAGAAGGGAGAATAGCAAAATGGTAGGAAGACATGTAAGATATAGTGGCATGTTTCTTTCAGAGTGGCTTTTCCTGATCCTCTGATTGTTACAATGAGTGAAAGCCAAACCTAAAATGTAGAGGCATTTATGTGAAATGAAATTATGATAGGCAGATGCCTTATGTATAAATATATGCTCCGTCTCCATTAGAAGCCTAGGGTCATTAAATTTTAATTTATCCTGAAAGTTGTAAAGCTGCTTAGTACTATCTGGTTATCTTGAATTTTTCAACGTAAATTTCCATATTCATGATACATTTGTCTGTGCCAAGCTTCACTTCACTGGTTACTGGTTAGTTTCGATTAAGGTGATTTACTTTAGGTTTGGAGAAAGTTATTGGTCCAGTTAAATTGCTTCTGTTCCTGGATTTTGTGAGAATGAAACTTGCAAGATCTTTAACTGTGAATGAAATGAGTACTTGTGTTTACGCGAACTTCGGCAGTTTGACTCAACCTCGCCATTGAGCAGAAAGAAATCGTCATTTGAGTATCACTTTACAAGAAATAGTCATTTGCAGTATTTTAATTCTAAAGTTTAGTTGCTTTCAAACAGGCTGCAAATTTATCAAACGATAGTAATTCAGATTTTCTATTTTTAATTTATCATTTTAAGAAATTTTAATCCATAAATATTTATTTTATTTTTACCAAGTGAAAAGTAATATTAATAGAAATATCATTATTTATTATATCAGTGATAAACTGATATGCATCAAAAGATCATATGTTAAATTATAATGCATATTGACCTTTTGGCCCTTAAATTATACCGGCTATGCCCATTTTTAAATAATCTATGTTGTGTTATAAGATCCTCTAGGGCCTTCCTCTGATACCTTCCGATTTTAGAGTGACTGGTTACTTAACATGGTATTAGAGCCCGATTTATGGAGGGACTCATGTTCAAGTCCTCCCACCCCCATTTATTTAATTTAAATGTTTGTTGTTATATTGGTATTGGTATTGGTTATATTTGTTGTTATCAATTGTAGCGAAAAGTATAGTACGATTGAGGGGTGTATTAAATAATATATGTTGTGGTATAAGATCCTATTGGGGCCTTCCTCAAATACCTTAAGATTTTAGAGTTACTTAACACCCATAAACCTCTAAAGAAAGTAGTCGTACCTTTTAACCCCCAATGTATAAATAGGAGGGACAAAAAAAACATTTACTCTCCGATTTGATTTAAGGGTTAAAAGGTACATTTCTCATACCTTGAGGGTGAAAAAGGCACACCCTAATATACTTATATAAATTAATAAGATTGGAGAATGTTCAGAAAGTTCCGGTATAATTTATTAGTAAAAATACACGATGAATACATTTCATCATTCTTATGACCAAAATCACTATGCGCTCCAGTCCTGCGCCATAGTGGTACTGTTCCTTCAAAAGTAGTAATGGATGACCAGTCAAAAGATAATAAACATATTAGTGAAGAACACACACAATATTAGAGAACAATTAAAAGTAAGAATACACAAGTTCAAACGGGAAGTACTATATGACGGGAGTAGCAGAGAAACCAATCCAAGAATGCAACATTAAACTAATGTTATTATCGGGAAGGGAACTATGTTCTTTCCATCACATGACATTTTTATATGCTGAGTGCTTCTATCTGCAGAAAATATCACAAAAAAGATATCTTTTTGTCATGATTAAAATGTCTTTTAATCTTCTCATCTATTTATGTATCAATGTGTATAGTGCTCCCTCGATCCTCATTTAGTGTCGGTGTGACTATTTGCACGTATTCAATGTGCATTACTACAAGGAAAGTCGAATGACAAGACGTGTTTCCGTCGTTGTCTGATACCCTAAATTTTTGTTAAGTATGGCGATGCAATCATAAACTCGCATCAGACAACGCTTCGATTTTGTTGAATGAGGCTTTGTAGATAACGTAAATTGTAACTGAAAAGTTGTAAAACACCTAGACACAACAAATGTTTAGCTAAAAGCCATTGTCAAAGGTAGTACAAATCAAGTGTTTCCTAAATTGAGGAAACACTTGTCTTATAATGTCACAATGAAAATGACTTTAAGATGAAATATACAACCTTGAAACATATTGTCATTGTTGCATATGTTGACAGACAATATTTTCAAGTCTTAAATAATTTTTTGGTAATCATGTACTAACAACCGTTTATGACTTCAAAAAGAATCATATAAAAGGGTACATACAACAGTTTTCTTCTCGCAACGTGTATTCTGAGTACCCTTGTAACAATGGTTTTACCTTTGTATAGACAATGGTTGTGTTGTACGAGTTTTCTTGTCACAATGTTTCATTGATAGTAACCATTTGTTTAGTATTAAAGACTTATGCTTCTTAGGAAGGTGATGTAGTCAAAGTGTTGTCTCATGTAGCAAGTATGTATAGATAATGGTTTTGTTTTTGGCATAGGTTGTATGAGTTTTCTTTTGACAAAGATTTGTTGTTAAAAAGCAATGTTTTAGTGTTAAAGACTTAATAATGTTTTTAAAGTTTGACATTGAAAGTATTGTGTGATACAAAATATAACAAGCATTCGATTAAATGCCCTCATTGGCTAAAAGCAGATTAGACAATGGTTTTGCATATTCATATAACACTAGGATACATTATAAAAAAAATGCCAAAAAGTTAGAAAACCAACCCATCAGTCCATTAAAACCTACTACCATCCATTACAAGCAACTGACCAATTTCTTCGAATTAAACCATTACAAACAACCATCCAATTCACCAGACCAACACAACCATTAAAAGCGACTAACGTTAAGTTCGAACCAACAACTAACATTCAAAAAATAAGATCATGTTCAAGAGGAGACCAACATATTTTCAGGTGAACAAATCTAGAGCAGGGGATGGATAAAAATATTAACTTAAGTTTAAACTACTTGAGCTGAACGTACATTGAACTGACTCCCAAAAGTTTATGATATGTTCAACCCAAAATACTTAGTGATATTTGATATAGTTCAAGTAGCATGCTTCTTCATGAAATACTTTGCCACTCGATTCTTATTGCATTGAGTTCAGTGATGCCATAAGCATAGTTACTTCTGTGTAGCCACTGAAAACAACAGTAGTGAAAGTCATATACAATTTCACCAGAATACACTTAATATTGCAAAAAAAATGAAAATTACAATCTTACCTTACGAGGAAACTTGAGTTCCTTATCTTCACATATTTCTTTCATGTAATCCATGACAAACAAGCCACAATCTTTGCTCCTAGTTTGTAGACGAACTCCCTAAAGAACAGTAAAAAAGAATTAAAGATACGAACTCCTTAAAGAACAGTAAAAAACAATTAAAGATATATCCAGCAAAAAAGAGAAAACGAAAAAAAAAATACATAATGAAAAAGATATTATCACTAGATTCTCCCACGTTATTTTCTTCTTTAAAAACTTCTTGGTTTTGTCCTTGTAGAGTTTAATGGCACTACAACAATATAACATAAAGCAATTTTAAGAAATATTCCTTAAGAACTGTTAAAAGTGATTCCACAAGCTATATAATTCGGATGTGGTACTCACTTATCAATAACTTCTATCCATTCTTCCGCTACGATTCGGCGCTTCAAAGGGTCCATGTGGTAAACTATTTGTGAATTTGGATTTACAGCTGTTAGCGTCTAATGATTCCTAAAAATCATGAACACCATAAATGAGAACATAAAAATCACGACTATATCACGAGATTACATGCAAGAATGATCAAAATAAACACAAAATAATATTAAAATGAGGCACATATATAATAGCAGTACTAACACAAAATTATATGGCAGTAGAAAAAATTATCCTGTCTTAGCATTCTTATATATCATTGATAGGGCTCGCGACCTATCAACTAAAGTACCACACCACAGGTGCCTATCATCGCACAATCGACAAACGTAACCATATAAGATATCTTGTACTTTTTCAAATATTCCTGGAGTACACTCTATAGAAAGTAGAGATACATCATCACAAATTCAAAGTTTTATTTAGGAAGAATTTATATAGTCAAAAAATTTATGAACTTCAACATTTACTTAATAAACATGCATATGATGGACCTTGATATTTCATCCCCAGAGCACAAATATGCACGACCGATAAAAAGATAGCCTTATTGTTGGTTGATCCAAAAACTTTTTCGGAAAGAAGAAAAGTGCTTACTTTTCCCTCAACCAAGGCATTTTTAGCCCAAAACCACAAACGCTTCATCCTTGGAGGGTAATCGGCACCCATCTACAACACATACTCTTCCTATATGACACAATCCGTTACCTTTTTCCACTTCTTTTCTACAATTTTCTTACCTCCCTGAAATGAAAAAATAAAAAGAAAATTAGGAAGGCAAACTGTTAAAGAAGGTAGATATTGTTAAGTAAAAATGAAATTTTAAATTAATATATAGAAAGAATTGTACCTTTGTTGTTCCTTTGACTACTACCCTTTCTCTCTTGACCCATTATAAGGTCTCTCGCCCATGCAATATATGTTCCAACAAGTTGTTCTACGGTCACTATCTCATGTTGGATTGGGAAAGAAATCTTTACAAATCCTTGGATAACACGAGTGAATAGAGACTCGTTCATTCTTTTTTTCGAGTGGTTTTTCATGAAGAACATCACTAGTCGTATCAACTGTTGCATAGGCAACAACATTTGCGGGGGAGTCAATTGCCAATTCCCATTCGGTACAACCCTTATCCCCGATTCATCACCTTCACATACTATCAACTGCCACTTTATCATCCTCAACTTTTACATTCTCCGCCTCCTCATTTTTTTCTTCCACCTCAGTCTTCTTCTTATTGTGTGTTTCTTCTTCAATAAAAGGTAAGTCTTCAATGAGAGTCAATTTTTTTCTTTACACCTTGCATGTCCAATTCCTTGAGAATAACATTTGCTCCCTTGGAACAACTTCCTTGTTATAGCTGTCAGCTTTTCCATCTCTCCAACCCAAAAGGCATCTCGCTGCTGAGCTATCCTCTCACTCTCTTCTTTCATAAATCTTTGAACACCCTGTTGAATTCTTTCTTCTATTGTCTTGCCTTCTTATGTTTTGGAAGATTGAAGTATGTAGACTGCTTCATATATGCCCCTTGATCACCTACCCGTCCTCCGCGCTCAGTGGTACCGAGCACCTTGGTCAATTTGTTTATAATAGAACTGAATAACTTACAATCTCTTCAGCAATTTGTTTTACTTTTTCTGACTTGAAGTTCCCATCTTTATCCTGACGTGCACGGATCTAGCTATTAGATCTATCTATCTCAATTTCAGAATCACCTTGAGACTGTATGTGTAAACATGTTTAAGAAATAATACAGTGTCATTTATCATGCAAGACAACTTAAAATTTAATATCTTTATCATGCACATTTGAAAGAGATATGTATCACGATTACTACCCATTTCTTGTTCTAGGTTAGAATAACACTTTCGAGACATGTAGCGTGGATATTCATTCATGTTTCTCCTTATTTTCTGCTTTTGGCAGACCTCCTTAAGAACAAACACGAAAAGGTTAGCAACAAATTAGTTGTCAAGCTAATTATACTATCTGACAACTTTGTTAAACAGATAAGGTGAAAAACTGACCAGAAATTCATCACTTAGACGGCTAGCAACGAAAATGTCCCAATGCGCCTTCTCGATAAAGGAGTAGTGGGTCGGAGAAAACTTTAGCAATTCAGGTTGTTCACTTACCATCCTGGTACTAGAACTACACAAGACCACATTATTCAGGATAATTCCTTTCATACATATAATGCAACGGTCTATGTCCCAAGTTTTATAAGCCTCAGGAGTTTCATGCTAGCTGGAGAATGTTAATTTCAGTGCTTTAGTTCTCATATTTTGTTGCTTTCTGGTTTGATATGTAGCATGCATCTCAGCTCTTTGGTTTGATATGTAGCATGCATCTCATGCATGTGTTTATCTTACATTTCAGTTCTATTTGTATTTTTTTCCAATGGATGTTGTAATTCTCTTAGCACTAATTAATGTATTAATTTGTTGAAGAATATCGCCCTTGTGATTTCAGAATATAATGATTATATGTTACATTTATTAGTACAGTATAAGTAGGACTCATTTAACTTTGGAAATAACTGCATTAATTGCTTGACAATTCAATATATATTGATGGTTCACCTGGTTTCAAATTTATTTAGTTGTACTTCAGCTGTTGTCTACCTTTGTTGGGGTTTGGTTTTCGGTCAAATTTGGTGGCCATACTTTTAAAATTTTCATTTAGGACGATCGTGTTATCGTTTCTGCTGGTAGCAGAGTTGCAGTTTGAATTATAAATATAGGTGGTTTTACAGTTGTAATCAGATTGTAATCTTATCTTACTTTATGTTTCCTGTTGTGTATAATTTATCCATATGGAACTGTTGCCAACTTGTATTATTTGAACACTTGATGTCCCCTCTGTTTTAGTGAAAATGTAAAGGGAGAATAGTTGATGCACCAATGATAGGAAGAAATGTAAGATTTAGAGGCATGTTTCTTTCACAGTGGCTTTTCCTGATTCTCAGGTTTGTGGTGTTATGAAGACTGTAAACCACACCAAAACCTTAGATTCAATAGCGAGAAACATCTTTAGAGTGTGATAAGTAGTTAACATACTTTAAAGATGATATGGCTACATTGAGGAGCGTTTGCTTCATGATAATTTGCTGCCATGTCGCGATTTTCTTGTTTTTATATTTGTTATTCTAATGTTCTGGAAAAGATTTGGTTAGCTCGTTTGTAGATGTTATCCTTGGCCCAAAGTTGAGAGTTAAACCAAAGCGAGTTGGGTGTAGAAGTAATTTCTGAATTGTATACTTTTTCATATCATACTAGTAGATTTTGCGATTGTATTAATTAACAGAATTTTAATTGATACTAAGTAAGAAATCACTGATTAGAATTGTTAGCATCAAGCTTTTAAGGATGTAAAAGCTCTGAGCTAGATATATAAATAAATTTCTGGATTAGTGTTTTCATGTATGTGTTAATATATATACCCCAAATCTAGATTCCACTTGTGTATTGGATTGAATTGAGTGCATCACTAGAGCTCATCAGTAGGGAAATATTCAAAGGAGCTTCAGGATGAAATTTATAAGAATGCAAGGGTTCTTGTGATTTGGCCTTAGTCGAAGCAATTTAATACAAAATCAAGCTATTTTTAGTCGAGTAAAATTTTATTGTGCTACGACTTAATATGTTCATTGTTAATAATTTTTATTATAGCCATGATTTTCTTTAGAAATATAATAATGATATATGAATTGCTAATTTTGAAAAAAATATATGAAGCTAGAGGTGCATTTGCATAATGATTCTTTGTTTCGTTTAAGATCTATCAAATTAGTCAATGATATATTTCTTCACCAAAAAAAATTACTGTATTTAATACAAGGTGTTTAGTGGCAAGTTCTACACTATGGACTTACCAGTAGATATGCTGGCTGAAATCATATCAAGAACTCCCGTCAGGACAATAGTCTATTGCAAAAGTGTGTGCAGGAAGATGGCGCAATATACTCTCAGAACCGTATTTTACTGATCTGCATCTATCTAGATCATCTGAAGTGATACTTCATCAAGGAGAAGATGACGAAAAATATGGTGACGTTCCACTGGTTCAACTAGATGATGAACGTGACCAACATGATATTCATCATGACCCTCTGATGAGATTTTCCCTAGGACTTGACTTTGTAGACTATGTGGTGTTAAGTGATTCAGTTAATGGGTTAATTTGCTTAGAAGGTAAATATGATGATTCAGCTTATATATGCAGTCCAATTACATAAGAGTACATAATCCTTCAACATTCTGAGTACACCATAATATCCCTTAATATATGATTCTCTGGTGTACTCAGAATGTTGAAGGAGTATATACTCTTATGTAATTGTTGGACTGCATACATAAGCTGAATCATAATATTTATCTTCGAAGTAAATTAACCCATTAACTGAACCACTTAACACCACATAGTCTACAAAGTCAAGTCTGAGGAAAAATCTCATCAGAGGGTCATGATGAATATCATGTTGTTGAATTTCATCATCTGGTTCAACCAGTGCAAGGTCACCATATTCTTCGTCATCGTCCCCTTGATGAAATATAAACACTTCAGATGATCTAGATAGACGCAGATTAGTAAAATACGATTGTGAGAGTATATTGCGCCATCTTTTGCACACACTTTTGCAATGGACTATTGTCCTGACCGGAGTTCTTGATAAGATTTCAGCCAGCATATATACTTGTAAGTCTATACTAGAGAACTTGCCATTACACACCTTGTATTAAATATAATAAATTTTTTTTGGTAAAGAAATATATTATTGACTAATTTGATATATCTCAAACAAAACAAAGAATCATTATGCAAATGCACCTCTAACTTCATATATTTTTCCAAAATTAGCGATTCATATATCATGATTATATTTCAAAAGGAAATCATGGCTATACTTAAAATTATTAAAAATAAACATACTAAGTCCTAGTACAATTAAATTTTACTTGATTAAAAATAGCTTAATTTGGTATTAAATCTGCTTCAACTAAGGCCAAATCACAAGAACCTTGCATTCTTATAAATTTGAACCAGAAGCTCTTTTGAATATTTCCCTAGTGATGAGCTCTAGTGATGCACTATTTAATCCAATACACAAGTGGAATTTGGATTGAGGGGTGTATGTATTAACACATACATGAAAACACTGATCTAGAAATTCTTATATATATATATATATATATATATATACATACATATATTGCTACGAGTTTTTACATTCTTAAAAGCTAGATGCTAACAATCCTAATTAGGGATTTCTCACTTAGTAATCAATTAAAATTCAGTTAATTAATAGAATCGCAAAATCAAATAGTATTATATGAAAAAAGGAAGTATACAATTCAGAAATACCTATTTCAAGAACTTGGAGCAGAAAGAAGAGCCCAGGCTACGGTTTCATGCACTACACACAGTCTGAATTTGAAAGCACACATGGGGTATTTGAGACTAGGATTTTGAGCGGACGGAACCGAGAAGCACATGCACAGTTTATGTATTACCATTCATATTGACTTTGCTACTTGAGTTATTGGAATATCAAAGTCAATAACGTACTCCATACTAGGAAATAGGCGGTGGTTCATGTGGCACTATAATATATTTGGTCCCTACTTCAAGTCTATAATAAATTTTCAAATAAAAAAAATATAAGAAAACACCGACTTCAACGCCCGTGTGAAAATGAATCCATTTAGTAATCTAAGTAGTACACATAAAGGGTTACAAGAAAAACAAAAATGCTACTTTATCTTCAATTTCTTACAAATCTAACATATTTATTATCTACTCTTATCATTATATATACAACAAGGAGCAGATAAGTTCTGATTATAAATCTATTATTAAGGAGCATATACTTCTACATTTTGGATGTGGGCTTCTTCG
>PHNY01271593.1:2183-15465 GCA_003724115.2 Anethum foeniculum | reverse complement strand
TATTTGTATTGTTCTCTTTTGGAATAATATTATCAACACTACGTTTATTTTGCTGTTCTCTGGTTTATCACAAAACTATTATATACATATATACTTAGTATTTGCAGGTCGTTATTCATCACCTCAGCCACCAGGCCTTGTTGTCTTGAACTTTTTTGTTTACCTTCGCATCCATCTCACTCTCTAGCTTACTAATCTTTGCATTTAGCTCCTTAACCTTAGATTGTGGAAGTGGTGTAGTGGGAGTTGCTGTCAAGGAAACTTCTTTACCTTGCCTTTCCACCAACCAATCTGGTCGGTTCTTTTTTCCGGGAATGACCTCATCTGCATCATTTCATGTTTCCATTTTCTCTTTAAAGAAATCCTACTAGAGAAAGTTTTGTCAAGTTTAGAGAGGTAGAAGTAAAATGAGTTGAAATATATACTTTAGAATATAATATACTTACAATTTTTTTCTGAACTACATTTGTACTTACAATTTGGGTCTTTTTCTTTCTGTCAAGTATCAAAAACAACATAAAAGTTAAAACTAGACAATTAATCAGACAATCTTGGTACGAGAACATAGTAAAAAAATTTGAAATAATCATTCATAATAAAATTTGAAGATTAAACTATTACTAAAATACACAAAATCTCTATTAAATAGTGCAACCAGTAATAAGCCAACACAAAAACATAAGCAACTACTATCATCATGTGCTAATTTTGTAAGTGTGAATTTGACAAGACACATTACATGAGGATCAGATTTAACATGATCGGCCATAAATATTTAATATAAGAAATAGAAGTGTTTATTTCAAATATAATACTTCTTATTTGAGTTCTTATAAATTAATATAAGAAAAGGTACAAAGTACTCAATTTTAATTCTTATATATTACCAATATCATAAATTATCAAATATTTAAATGTCTAAATTATTATAAATTATTAAAGGGTACATGGTACTCGATTTATTATGTGCATATAGAGTCAAGAATCACATAATTGAAATGTTATGACTAATCGACACAATTTGTCATGTTACAATATGAGGCACTTAAGAAATGGTACAAGTTTTGTTCTAAGCTCAGCAAGACTCTTGCTACCAAGAGTGTGTGTCTCAACATACTTATTACTACGAGCCTTATTATCCTTAGCCAAATTCTGTTACGAAAACAATATTATCATATATTACTTTTAGTATCAAATGGCATGTACCAAATTAATTTCTACATTACATACATGCCAGCTTATAAAAATACCTTAACTGCATCGTCCGACGTACTTCAACAACATCTTAAAATCCTCAAGTGGAATATGATCACGTCTGTTTCAAATCCTCTCCTCATCATTGTCAAATTCTGAGTAATGATTCTGCTTCACACGGGACTTGTGTGTTCTCCAAGATGAATTATGTGTCCTGTACACCCACTTTTCCCCTTTTGGTGCAATATCATACCTTTTCTATAATGTATCAATATAGAGCTTGTATTAGTTCGTGCATAGATATGAGAAAAGTAAATTAAAGGTCGGGTTGTAGAGGTCACCAAAGTATATTTCATAATTTGCTTCTTCAAATCATAAGGAACAACATGCCAATTAAAATAAGTCAGCGACACATGATCCTTAACTAGAGTCCCCAGGAAATTGCTTAACTCGGATCTATTCTTCCGGTCTCCAATTGGTTGACCTTGTTTACTCAGTTTAACAAATTTGTTTTCACCAGCCCTCGTAGCATGAACTTTTAACATTTTTGAACTTCCTCTATATTTTTTTGGACCTGTTCAGATAGCCATCAAATAAATAAAATGCAATTACCATATTATTTCTAATAATCCTACTAATTGTTAGTAAATGAGGCATACACTATTAAGAAAAAAAAATAAAAGGGAGCATACACACGCATTACGTGCTTCTACTTCTTTATCTTAACTTGCATTTTGTAAAATTGTATCACCAACATCGTCTCTCCTCAATTGAGCTTCAAGATTATGCCTCTACTGTTCTGTTCTCACAGCCATATAAGCAGCAACTGTACCACTTGCTGTACCACTTGCTACAGAATTATCACCTTGTTTTAACAGTTTGCTACAGAATTATCACCTTGTTGACACATTTGATTCTCTATAAAATAGACATTAAATACCAATCTACGAAAAATATTAACAAGTAAAACAATGTACTACTATAAAGGAGAGCTTTTTGAATAAATAAATCATTTTTTTACAACACACTATAAATTTGAAGTACACTAATGACTATACTTTTATCAAGTGTCACCCTCCTATGGCACACATCATAGTTGATAATTTTCTAATAAATAGCCTATTCTTTTATAAATAAATATTACCTCTGACATGTCATCACTTTCATCTCCACTCTCATTTTCTACAACATATTTTTCAAAAAAATAAATCATTTTTTTACAGCACACAATAAATTTGAAGTACACTAATGATTATACTTTTATCATGTGTCACCCTCCTGTGGCACACATCATAGTTGATAAATTTTCTAATAAGTAGCCTATTTTTTTATAAATAAATATTACCTCTGACATGTCATCACTTTCATCTCCACTCTCATTTTCTACAACATATTCAAAAGAATCCTCCCCAACGTTCTTTTCCTTTGTACTTTCCTCCAACATCGGTTTAATTGGATTAGCAGCATAATTTCCTAATCCGAGTTCCTTGAACTTTTTTTTCTTTTCTTCCACATTTTTCAATTTACGCAGCTCATACTCATTCACTTGGCCCGACTACAAGCGTGAAATCGGAAAAATATCAGTTAGTATCTCGAAAAATAATGACACCAATTAGAAAGAAAAGAGGTGTGAGCTTGGGGACAATATTACTACCTCAAGGTTAGTATTACTTCTTAAATCTAATCTCCTTTCCGCCACACTCTCACCTTTTTGGCGTACCTCTTGCAACTGAGAGGATCCTGAAAGGTTCTTGTTGTGTTGATCTTGAAAGCAAGATGACTTTGGCAGATTGTTATTTTCAACCTCTTGCAACTGAGTTGAGCATCGAAGATTCTTCTTCTGTAACTCGTGAAAACGAGGTGACTTTGGAAGCTTATTTTTTCAACCTCTTGTAACTGAGGTGACCCCAGAAGCCTCTTGATTTTCCTTTGTTATTGAAGTTGGTGTGAAGAAACAAAAGTACGCTTAAACGGTTCTTTGACAACACCTATAACAAAATGAAATTTATACACCAGTAATTTCATCCCAAATATCATTATCATCAAGTCAGAACATATATAAAAGTACCTAATTAAAAAGTTATAATTAATTGCAGTCCATTTGTTTTTAGTTAGGCAACATTAATCATTTGTTTATAGTATACATTAAGCACAAGAAATCGAGAACTTGTTATTCCAATTTCCTAGTACATTTTTCATACTGAAATTATATCAGACACTAAGCGCAGTCATACAATATGTCATACAACATGATCAATCACTCTGTCATGTTCACTCACGATAATAACTGTCATTTTTATCTCCTAATTGAATAATTTACCAAGCAAACCTCATTACTTCACATATTAAAATCAGAATTTACCTTCAAGCATATTTTTTCTCGGTCATACGACTACAAATGGAACCGCTCGCTCCAGTCACTCGCATTCTTTGTCAACAATAGTGTCCATATATATATATATATATCTATTTCTCCACCACTTTCGCAGGAATCAACCAGTTCCAACAAATCTGGATCACATTTCAGAAGCTTCCATTGTCGGGTTTTTCCATTCAAGACATATAATTCTCCAATTTCTGTATAGTTGAGGTAATCCTTGACTTTTTCTAGCGCCACTGTATATGAAAATTCATCGACGTCTTGGCGGTTAATAATCAATCTCTTTCCATCTGAATAACATGTCTTCTCGAATACTCCATCATCGTGATATATTAAATTCACCAACTTTCCTGCAATCCTACAGAAATAAGCAGATATGGATTAAAACAAGGAGTACAAATATGCCGATAATTTAAAAATGAACAAGGATTAAATGACATAAGCGGATAATATAACAGAGGTACGATGCAAATAAACAAGTATAGCAACAAGTTTAATCTAATAATAACAACAGGTATAAGCATACAAAATGAAAAAAAACAAATAATAGCCTAAATGCAAAAAAAGTTAATACAATACCTTAGATACACAGTTTGATTAGCTAGGAAAGACGGTTAATTCATTATAGATCATCATAGTAGTTTTTAATAGATCATCACCAACTAAAATAATCTCCTAAATTATATACCACATAGGAGTTTTTTTTACTCAAGTTGGTGAAACAGGGACTTGAATTTTAGGAATATCATCCATGAACCAACTAAATTTGCCAAATTGATTTTGTATTTAAAAATCAAGATTAGAATCATGTTTATCAGGAGGGTTGTTTTCTTCTTCCAAAGAATCTTGGTCTTCAGCATCACACCAGACCCTTGGTAGTCTTTTGATAACATACTGCACGGATTTTGCAATGGGATCTTCCACATAAAATACTTGTTGCACTTGTGAAGCAAGAACATAAGGATCGGATTTGTGGCGGGACTTGTTAAAATTCACCCTAGTCAGACCATAGGGATCATTTTCTTCTTGGTACCAGCAACAATTAAAAAGAACCACCCTAAATACTCCCCAATAATCAACTTCAATAATATCTTCAATAGATCTATAGTAGTTTACATCCCCGATAATCGGGTTTTGGTCCTCTGAATTCGCAAAACTAGTGGTTTCAGTAGTAAAAAAAACTCCACTATTCTGTATTATGCATCGAGAATCTCTGGTCTTTGTGTGGAATCGATAACCATTTATGAAATACCTACTAAACCTCCTCGCTGTTCGATTGGGACATAATGCTACCACTTGTAACTCAGTTGAATTGGTGTCCTGATTTTCAACTTCTACCTTTAGCCATCTCCAAAACTCTTCCGAGTGTGTTTGCTCCTTTTTGTATCGTTTTGAAGTTGCATCTGCCTTAGCTAAAGTTTGATGAATCCTATCAAGTATATAATTTGAAACAGTTTAAGAAAGAGGCATTTTAAATAAATTTAGTATTTAATAAATGTAAGGACTAGAGAACTTAGTCAAGCAAAGCCTCAATTTCCTTAATGCCGTTATTGAACAAAGTGTAGGTATGACATGCTTTCCAATCTGAATATTTTAACTGGAAAACTTTGCCATCTTTATTCCTTCTTGTTCCAATATGGTACGTTACGTTTGTTGGACATCTTCCAAAATTAGTACATTCTTTTACTTCTTCACAAAGCAAAAATCTTGAACAAAATGTGACACACTCCTCTGCTAGGTAGCCTTCTACAACTGAGCCTTCTGGTTTGCTCCTATTACGTACATATGATTTCAGCTTTCCAAGATACCGCTTAGTAGGATACATACACTGAAGGTGCACCAGTCCCCTGTATTTAACTTCATTACACAAATGGACAGGTAGGTGCACCTTGATGTCAAAGAAGGCGGGCGAAAATATGATCTCAAATTCATAAAGTATATCAACAATTTCTTCTTGCAACCTCTCGATATCGTCCAAAAGAATCACCTTGCTCCATAAACCTCTAATAAATGCACTTAATTTAATCAACGTTTTTGCCACCTCAGGTTTTAGTGATTTCTACGCAGAAAATTGTAACAAGTAGTGGAGGATAAAATACGCGTCATGGCTTTTATACCCCACTACTTTTCTCTCATTTGTGTGTACGTAATCACTAATATTAGCAGCACAGTCATAAGGCAGTTTTACATTATTTAATAGCTTGCAAAAGACATCTTTCTCCTTATCTGTCATGTCAAAGATGGCTGCCATAATCTCATAATTCTCTCCATCTACACTTTTAACAGGGTGTAGGGACTTCATTATACACAATTCTTGTAAATTGTAACGAGCACCCGAGTGGTCTTTCGACATGCCACCAATATTAACTAAAGTACCTAATATATTGTGGCATAAGTTTTTTTCTATGTGCATAGTGTCAAGATTGTGTCGAAGTGGAATATGCTTCCAATACGACAAATTAAAAAAATTGACCTATTTTTAAAGGGGAGTCAATTTTACACTTTCTCTTTCTTGTGCCCTTTACTTGCTCCCCAAACTGATTTTTAAACCCAAACAACAGATGTTCCATATTTTTTCCCATTAATGGTTCCGGATTCTGCCTCATTTTAATCTGCCCATTGAATCTTTTCTTGTCAAACATCCATTTTTGAGAAGGATCGAGATATTTTCTATGATTCATGTAGCACATTTTTCTGCTATATTTCAAATATTCGGAACAAGTCTAGTAGTGACATATTGGAACGCTAGTCTACCCTTTGTCCTCCAACCCGACAACATAGTGTATCCTGGAAAGTCAGTAATGGTCCAAAGCACCCTTGCCCATAAATTAAAGTTATGATCAGTCAAGGCATCATATGTCTGGATGTCAATATCCCATAATTCTTTCAATTCGGCAATTAAAGGCTGCATGTAGACATCGATACTATTTCCAAGAAATTCTGGTCCCGATATTAATGTTGAAAGAATCAAATTCTCCTGTTTCATGCAGAGCCAAGGTGGGAGGTTGTAGTTTACTAGTACAATCGGCCATGTACTATTACTTAAATTCATAGAACTAAATGGACTAAATCCATCGGCAGCTACACCTAGTGTAATATTTTAAATTTCTGAAGAAAAATCGGGCCCTACACGTGGGTTCCACGCGTGAGGCCGGCTTAATAATTAAATAAATAAATTTTTATTTATTTATATATCAATAAATTATTTAATCAATTAAACTAGGCCCACACGTGTGGGGCCCTCTAAACAAATAAATAAATAAATAAATAATTAAAGTAGGCCCAGGTGTGGGCCCATACGTGGGACCCGCTTAATAAATAAATAAATATTTATTTATTTATTCATTAATTAATTAAAGTGGGATACGTGTGGGCCCCAAAATAAATAAATAAATAATGGATAAATAATTATTAATTATTTAAATAATTGAAGTGGGCCCACACGTGGATTCCAATTGAGGAGCCCACATGTGAGGCCCATACTTGGGGCCCACACGTGGGGACCACTAGGGGGTCTACTTGATAATTAATTATTTAATAAATAATTAATTAATTAGAAAATAGAAAATGTGACACTACATCAGCAATTGTAACACTTTTGTGGGTTCCACCTGCGTGGCCTGTCAAAATTAAAATAATAAAAATAAAAGTAAATAAACTATTGTAACACTTGGATGTGGTGTTACATGATTGCAACACTGTCAAGTCTATTGTAACACTAAATTTTGACTACTGTAATACTAATCGATTAATCTTACATTATGTCTAAATCTCCCTAGCTATTGTAACAGATGCTTTGAAAAAGAGTTTCAATAGCCCATGTATAGCGTAGAGATTGGACCAAAACAATTATTCTCTTACCCTTTCATTTCAGCTAATCTATATGAATGAAAGTTTATAAGCTTTCTGTTTCTAATTTTATAAGACTTTTAATCATTAAAATCTTTCTAGTCAAAAAGCTTTTCTATCCGTCTCAATAATTCTAATATTTTTGTATTTAGTATGTGATCATGAACTACAAAGGTTTATGCTTTTTTATTTCTTAAAGATATCGATATGTTTTCTAAAATAATTTAGGGGTTAAATATTTGTTGGTTAAGGAAGTTTATTTCTTATTAGTGTTCTCAACCACAAGAAGAGACTAAAGTGGCCAAAATGACAGTGTTTATTTGTGATGCCCCTAAATCCACCCTTTTGTGAATTTGAGTCATCACGGTACCATGCTTCGCACACCTGTATTAACATTACAAACCATAATAATATAACCTTCACTATGGACGCCACTCCACAGACCTCAGGATCGAGTCATCATACACACTTGTTTTGTACATACATATTTAAGTGCTTAATAAAAGTCTGGTAGGTCAACTACTAGTTACATAACCTTCCTAAAACATTACTATTGATAAGTACTGATAATATAGGCTAAACACTACCACTTCGAACTTGTTCTTTTCCCTTCTGATGCTTGAATGGCTGACTCGTATCATCCTTTTCTCTCTTCACTGCTTGGTAATATAAGGATAGGAAGAGTGAGCAACTAAGTGCTCAGCAAGTATAGTTTATGAAAATTCTCAAAACAATAAAAGGGTCAAAAGAACAATAAATTATTCACATCAATGATAACTGATCAGAATTAAACAAACAGTGATCAACAACAATTCTTATCTGGCACTTCACAAAATTATTTTTCAAGATAAAACTGGTCATATTCCAACCCCGATACATCAGTGATGCGATCAACTATCATAGTGTACCGTCCTCCTGTGAATCTTATGCTTACCCTATCACGGCTGGCCATAAGATCGCCCATACACACACTGCTAGCATTAAAGAAGGGTTAACGTCTTAACCCATAGCCCTAAACCCATGACGAGTCGTGCACATAGCCCTTTGTGACGAGTCATGCTATGTGTTTTTTAACTTCACCATTTTGATATGTTTTTAACTTAACGACCCACTTCAAATCAATGCTCTTGTGTCCCTTTAGTAAAGTTGTGAGCTCCCAAGTGTGATTTTTTTGAATGGAGTCTATTTCCTTTTCCATTGCTTCCTTCCACATGGCCTCCTTTACTGCTTGCTCAAAGTACACTGATTTGTCAATACCCATCAGGAGCAATTCTTCTTCTGCCAATTCGATCACAGTAGAATTCTCGTAAATGTCATCAAGACGTCTGAAATGATGTGGTTGCGTACTGTCATCATAAGAGTCCTGTGAAATGACAGTGCCTTCGACATTGGTCTAAGAGCTGCTCTGAGTTGAAGTCTATGTTGGGTACGGTGACATAATCAGGTCCTCTTGAGAAAATTCAGGGTCAGACGAGTTGTCAAAGCGATCTGGTTCATGTGATTCCAAGATAAATTGATCTGCTCCAGGTGAGTTTATATTTCTTGGGGCTTCTCATGGCCATGCTTTGTCCTCGTTGAAAACTACATCTCTATTGATGTGAATGCTACAAGTAAGTGGATCAAATAATTTAAAGGCTTTAGTACCTGGTTCCCGGCCAAAATGTACCACAATTTTGCTTTTGTCGTCCAATTTTGTTGTGTGAACCACAGGGACTTTCGTGTAGCCTGTGCAACCAAAAACCTTCAAGGATGTAACACTTGGTTTTTTTTCAAACCAGGCTTCATTGGTGTGATAGAGGACAGAGATCGAGTGGGTAGTTGATTCAGCACATACAAGGAGTGCCTAACAGCCTCTCCCTAGTACACTGTAGGCACTTGTCTTTCTTTAAAAATGCTCCTGGTCATGGCTACAACCGTTCGATTACAGCGTTCTATAAAACCATTTTATTGAGGTGTGTAGGGCGCTGTATAGTGTCTCAAGATTCCTTGATCTTCACAAAATGCTTCAAATTCTTTGGAACAAAATTCCATCCACGGTATAATCTCAAAACCTGTATACTCAGTTTTGCACCATTCTCAACCAACAACATGAATTTTTTAAAATTAGTCACTGCGTCAGACTTTGTTTAAAGCATATACACCCACATCATACGAGTATAATCATCAACTATGAGCATAAAATACCGATTACCAGCCGCGGTGGATGGTGTTATTGGTCCACAGAGGTCAACATGGACTAATTCTAAAGCATGCTTAGCAAAAAAGCTCGTTTGAGAGGGAAAAGTCTTACGTGTTTGTTTCGACATGAAACATCCGCTGCAATTTTCTTTTCACCGGACGAGAGAAGGTAAACCATGTGCCATCAGATTCTCGGACATCACCTGTATTGCCTTGAAGTTTACGTGTACGAGGCGTTGATGCCACAGCCACGCTGTCTATTCATCCTGTTTTAAAAGACACTGCATTGTGCTTCTTTGATTTTGATCTTGTACAGTCGATTTCCGAATCTCTTCACCTGCATAAGGAGTCTCCCACAACTATCATATATCCACATATTTTCCCCATTAAACACGACCCTGTGACCTTCTTCCGATAGTTGACACAAACTAATAATGTTGCTTCGTAATGTTGGTATGTAATATACTCCATGTAAATCCCTTGTTTCACCGTTTTTGCACACAATTTTGATGGATCTTTTCCCATCGATTCTGACTAGTGACCCGTCTCCAAACTTTACTTCTCCTTTGATTGTTCAGTCCAATTTCTCAAACTTTTCCCGGTGCCCCGTCATGTGGTTGCTAGCCCCATTATTAAGGTACCACGTATTCTCTTCTACCTCTCTTCTAGTCTTCGAATTTTCGTTCTCAGTTAACATACTCACCTCATCTGCAATCTTTTCACACACTACCATTAGTAATGTAGGTTCGTCGTCAGTCAGCTTTGTCAAATTCACTTCACTCTTCTGTACTCTGGTTTTCTTTGGTTTCCGACATTCCATCGCAAAGTGACCATAAATCCCACAATTAAAACACTTGACCTGATTCCTGTCACGAACAATACGACTGTCCTTCACACGATAGTCACTACTACCCGGAGACAAATTCTTGCCATTCCTTTTTAACCATTCTTCCCTTGTTAAAAGGAGCTTGCCATCTTTATTCTGCTTCTTATGCCATTCCTTCTTAGTCAACAGTAGCTGTTGCACTTCACTAGTCTCTTTTTATCCTTGTAGACGCTCCTCATGAGCTTTCAATGAGCCTGTGACTTCCGCTACCGACATGGTCCCTAGATTTCCAAATTGTTCAACGGCTGAAGCAATTTATAAAAATCTGGTTGGTACAACCCTCAGTAGTTTTTACACAACATACTATTCCCCTATTACCTCTCCCAACGATCTGATATTAGTGACCAAATCATTGAGTCTCATACATAAATCATCTATGTGTTCTGAATCCTTCATCTTCAGTGCCTCGAATTCAGCTTCGAGCATTTGGGCATTTGATTTCTTGACCTTATCTGCACCTTGGCTTATTGTTTTGATCGCCATCCAAGCTTCCTTGGACAATTTTTCTCTGATACTACCAATGGTACATCGTCTAGGATCCCTTGATAGATGATAGCCAATTCCCGCTTGTCTATCTTTTCTTTATTCATAGCTTTGGGGTCCTTGGGCTTGATGGCTTCCCACACACCATAAGCCTGCATAATTACCTTCATTTTGATTTCCAAAACTTTGTAGTTCGTCTTCGTGAGCATTGGATAACTCAGTCCATAGGTTCCCTCCATGCTCCTGTTTGACTCCATCTATAGTTATCAGCCAAAGTGCGTGTCCCAGGTATTGAGAGCTCTAATACCAAATGTTAGCTATACAACTGAATATAAGGAAATGAAATCAATTGATTACTTTATAGAAATCCTACAATTCTTATTATTCAGCAAAAGGGAAATACATAATACATATAACAAAAGAACTACTCACGTTTCTAAGAACCAGATGCACAGATCCTAGTTTTTCTCCACTAACTTCCTAAAAACAAGCAACCACCTACACTCATTCAAATACTCCAACATCCACAGATAAACATTGGTTTATTACTGAACAATTAAGACAATCAAATAATAAAATACGTTTGGATTACTATAAGGCGAAACAGAAACAATAATATGCCAAAGTGTTGGATTGTTTGGAATGGTGTAGAAGCTTCTAGAATATGTAGAAGTAATTATGTAGAAGTCAATTTATTTTGCACAAGTTACACCATTTGCGAAAGGGAGAATCCAAAATTCCTAAAATGAAGACGAGGGGCACAATCTACCTCTATAATCCATCTTAAAGTTAAATGACATTTTATATTTTAATGAGAATAATCTAAACTTAAAAATCTATAAATAATAAGCGAACTTTGATCGTGAAAATTTAATTTTTAGCTCATTCAGTAATCTTTTATTTAATCTTTAATTATGCACGTTCTTAATTTTACACCTCCATCAAGGAGAAATTTGCTAAGTAAAAATGATTTTATGTGTGACATTATCAATAAAATGCAAAAAAAAATAACAATTCAACAAAAGTTATTTTATAATGAAAATTAAGATATATATATAAATTTATGCCTTCTTGCCCATTATATATTTTTGGTGGTCCTAATATAGATTATTAGTTAATATAATTTCTCATAATAAGAGAAAAAAGAAGTAATCAGGTACAACTAAATAACATGACAAAAGAATACATATATATGTATTATTTAGGGTTTATAGGCCTAGGTACATATTGATTATGATTTGGGGTTGTGTAGCCTTATTCATGGACTTAAGTGCATCAACATGGTGGAAACCTTTAAGTATTAAAAGTTGTTGAGACTATTTAAGTTTCTACCATGATTGACCCTCTTAAGACCCTCTTAAGACTATAAAATGGGCTTGTAATAGCTAAAAGTAATGTCACAATTGTGGTTGGATAGAGATGCTAAGGATTCATGAAGTGGTGGGGGCACGACAATGAAAATGAGGATGCTATGAAATGTTGTAGAAGCTACTAGAATGTTAAGTATAAACTTATATAAAATTAATTAAAATGTATTCTTTTTTCTTTTGAGTTCTTTATTGACATTTTTTATATTTTGTACCCGAAAATATTATTTTTTACTTTCTCGGTCCGAAAAAAGTCTCTATTTCGACTTTTAGAAAAAATATGACTTACGAATATATTTTTAATTCAATTTTATTTTTTGCCTAAAAAAATAAACATCAATTTTTATTTTGAACAAATTATAATATGATATGTTTAGCTCAATTTATTTTACAGAAGTTAAACTATGGACGGAGGGAGTAAATAAAATTTGTAAAATTGAGATTAGCGGCACGATTTAACTCTCTAATCCATCTATGTTCTTGGTTAATGTTAAAACTTATTATATATGCTCGTCAAAATGTCCTAACCATATAAATTTATAAATAATTAAGGAACTTTAATCTTAACAAAAATAATTTTTAACTAATTTAGTAATCTTAAACTTTCTGTTGACAAATGACTTTTTGCAAGAAATAGTGGTGCCAGGAGTGGTGCAAATTGTGACGGGAGTGCCAAATTCATTTCCATCAGGTAAGTCACTAACGTCAAATTTAAGACGAGATTTGCTTCTCCTAGTTTCCTCAGCCAGCCACCAGGCCTTTTTTCTTGAACTTTTATGTTTACCTTCGCTTCCATCTCACTCTCTAGCTGACTAATCTTTGCATTCAGCTCCTCAACCTTAGATTGTGGAACTGGAGTACTCGGAGTTTCTGTTGAGGAAACTTCTTTACCTTGCCTTTCCACCAACCAATCCGGTTGGTGCTTTTTTCTGGGAATGACCTCAC
>PHNY01271580.1:1288-23877 GCA_003724115.2 Anethum foeniculum | reverse complement strand
GTTGCTACACTCCGGTAAATAAATTAACCGGCTACAATCCAAGAACAACAATGTTCTTGCTTCTACAAAGATTAACAAATTAAATCATATACAATGATCTAGCTTTTGTTTGCCTAAGGATCTAATTACCGGATAACGAATATAATATCCCTTAAGAATATACAGAAATTTAATCGTGCATTATAACTTTTCTCCGGTGAGAAGTTTAATGGATATACAATTTGATTCAACTCCTCCGTCTCTCTTTGTTCCTTATTTCATCAGCTCCCTTGGGAGAGAAGATGAACAGACACTTTTCCAAATTGTTGCCAACTGAATGAATGGCTCTGCTTCTTTAGTGTAGTCTTTTGAATCAACTTGAATACGTGGCCAATTGTGAGCCAAGTAAACAAATCGATTAAATCAATAAAGTTGATGCTGCAGAAGATGTAGGACTCGACCAAGTGGAACCTTGAAGCTAGAATTTTGACTAGTACTACTTCATGCACTCTAGGACTTGACTAGGTACCATGTAGTAGGTTTCCTTAGTATTTTCTTCCATTAAAAGCTTAAACTCGACCATGTGCACCTTGAATAAGCTAGGACTCGACCATGCTTCATGGTATAAGGCAATTTGACTTAGTTTCTTGCCAAACAGCCCTAGGACTCGACCTTGTAGCCATGTAGAAGCTAGGGCTCGACCATAATGCACTCTGGGAGTAGGTTTACTTAGTTTAAATCTAAGAAAAGCTAGGACTCGACTAAGTCGGACCTAACATAGTGCATGTTGGACTCGACATAGTCCCCTTGTATAAATCCCTAGATTTTTCACTCCTTAGCTCTATGGCTCGACCATTACACTGTCGAGAGCTATGGCTCGACCATTAGGTCCTTGTAGAGCCTTGGTACTTAGCCAAATCTAAGAGAATCTAGGACTCGACTTAGTCGGACCCGACATAGTCCCCTTGTATAAATCCTTAAATTTTGCACTCCTTAGCTCCAGGGCTTGACCAATACTCCTAGTATAAGCCTAGGGCTCGACCATAATCTATAGTATAGGTGACTTAGAGTGATTTCAAGTTCTTAAGGTCAATTCCTGCAAGTCCTGAGTTGTACTACTCTGTACCTTCAATTTTTTAAGTCTTCTAATCTTCTGGTATTCATAATTAAAACCTCTAACATTTTTCTTGATTATGAATACCTACTTAACAGTTCTTCGAATGATGATACTTAGTTTCACTTTACAGATCACTGACTCCTAGTGCAATTGCTCTGGTTCAAAGACGACTAGTTCCGTTCTCAGGCTTTCATATTATATGCTCTATAAACCACTGTTAAGTTTGCAACAACTTCATTGCTTCGAATACTGACTGTCAATAAACAAATGTACTTTCACGGGAATCTCTTTTGGTACTTAGACAACGTCTTCATTGCTACTACAACCTTGAATACTTCATTATCTGTTCTTCACTGACGCTTGAACATTTTAATGAACTTCTTTCAGTGAGTATAACTTCAAGACTGCAGCTGTCTTCTTTAACCTTTGTCTTTACCATGTTTTCAATTCTTCAGATTCATATACTTCGAACATTGTCTATCTTCAATCAATGCTAATACACTAAAATCTTTTAATGACACTTACTGAATCTTCAACACTTCTGAAACCCTGAAAGCCTTTAAACCTTATTCTTCACTAAGGCGTGAGCATGTTAATGAACTTATTTCGGTGACCTATAGTAGACTTCAAACCTTCTTCTAATGTTTTGATTCTTTTTATTTGTCTTATCTTCATTCCTTCCTGATTTCTTGTGTAGACATAGTATTATTTACCTGTCATATCTAGTGTTGAGTTATCGCGTCTACTGCTCATACAGCTCCACAATCTCAACAACAATAATGATATTTTTTATAATTTGCGTAATATCATCCAATTTATACAAAAAAGAAATGTATAACATTGTATTTATATTTTAATATTGTTTTATTGTAAAAACTAATAATAAGTATGGATTTGTGGTTCGGTGCGTAACACGGGTAAAACTCTAGTATATATAATTTAAAACACAATTTGAACAATGCAATATGTAACAATCTAAGATAAAAAAAATTAAAATTAAAATTAAAATTAATTTATTAGTATGTATAATAAATTTATTTTCATATGTTATTATTGATAATAAAGGCCAAATAATGATCTTAAAACAATTCAAAAAATACAAATGATATATCCATAATTAGAAAAGATAATCGTAAATATCTATAATTTATTATATACTTAAAAAATAGAAAAGATGTAATAACTATAAAAGTATATTTTAATAACTAATATGATTATAAAATATAATAGTATTATTATAATAATAGCAATTATCGTCCTAGAGCTAAAAAAAATATGACAAAATATAGTAATTATAAAAGTGCTATCTAATACAATTAATTATAAACATTTTAATGATTTGAAATATTGAAAATATCAAATATCAAAATATAATTCATATGTAGCAATAAAAAAAATACCATCACTAAACCAAACTACTTAAAATTAATTAAAATTATAAAATTTTAGGAAAGATTTGTTAATAAATGATTGATAATATATAACAATATGTCATACTAAATTTTATGAAATTCAAATTTAGAAAAATAATGAATGAATAAATTAATAATATCCAAAAAAATTAATTATTTAAAAGTTATAAAAAATACGAAATTTTTGTAAAACACAATATAAATTAAAATAATAAATATAAATAGCATAAAAATATATATTTCTAATTTTAATATTTATAAAATTTAATGACATTAAAATTAAATTAGAATGACATTTAAAAAAATTACTTATTTTAAAAAATTATAAAATATCTCTTGAATTTTAATGTTATGCTAGTAATCCAAAAACAATTTACCAGTGTAATTGGGGATAATTAGCTATGTGCGCGTTTTCACTTACCAATTACGAAAATTAAATACATCTTCGAAAAAAATAAAAGATTCCATATCAAATAGATTACAATAAGATTTTAAGATTATATGATACTTTTTCCGGATGTTTTCAAGCTTTACCGAATCAAATTCAATGCTAATCAAGCTGTTATGCAGCTGTCACGCACATAGACATAAATCGTTCCATATTAGCAAGCTATATATACAGTCCACACTTTAATACTCTCACAATGACAATTCTATTAAAAATGTCATCCTACGATAGTTTTCTTGTTCTTATACTAGCATCACTGTTTTTTGGATCTGTGATCTCTCATGCACCGGGACACAAAAGACACCACTCACCCGTTGCTGAACCACCTTCTGTTATCCCTGTTTCGTCACCATCTCCAGCCGTGCCAGAATCTCAGGTGCCAACTCCTGAAGTTGAACCAGCTCTGTCCCCTGTGGGGTCTCCGCAGATTTCACCTTCATCTCCGGTCATTTCTCCATCAGTTTCACCTGTTGTACCGCCGGTGGACTCACCTTCGACTTCAACGTCTCCTGCAGAAGCACCTGCACCACAAAGTAGTGATGCGTTGAAAAGTGTATCTATTGGCTTGGTTATTTTTAGTGCATTTTTTGTTGCTATAATGGCATAGATTCATGAATAATTTATAAGAGATTTTTCCAGCTAGTTGTTTATCTTTTTTCTTTGATGCATTCATGTTTGTTATGATTATTTTCATGAATGTTTTATTATAACTTTTTAATTAAATATTGGTTAACAATCTTATTGATGAATGCATGGTTAATCACATTAAAAATCGTATTAATGTTTCAAATTTGGTAGAGGTTCACCAAATTGAAGTTGCCTATCATCTAAAATTGTTTTAGATCTAGGTATCATTTGATTAACGACCTATGATCATGAATAAATGAGAATGAAAAAGGGATTTTAAACCTTTCCCGTGTCAAAATTTTGATTCCGATTATTATCAATTATGTTCACGATCAAATGATAATTCTGATTAACACTTTTTTCCTCAAAAATAGGTAAAAAAATTATTTGGTAAATTTTAAAAACAACTTTTGTGAAATACCTTTTTATTAAAAGCTATTTTTTATTGCCGAAGCGGGTTTTAACATCAAATCTTACCAAAATCTTAATATTTTAAAATCATATTCAAGACATACGCACATAGAATGGAAGAATCCACTGTTAGGCCAAATGCCCTCTTTGTTGAAGGAATTGAATCAGAAGCCATGGTTCTTGTTACAAAATTTGCATGTATTGAATCATAAAAAGTAGCAATAGCATTTTCAAGAGCAGAAGGAGAAGAAGATGCTATAAAATGTTAGTACAAAGATGATGGAAGATTCCAGGAAATTATGAAGCGTTTAGAACAAATAAATTTTTGGAGTTATCTATTTATATCAATATGTATATTACAAATATTACCAAATAATTTTCTTACTTTTGTAACAAACTTATTTTATCAACAATTTTTAACAACACAACAATTTAATAACAATCAGGGTGAAAATGAATCAATGTAATTAATCCAGGTCCGAATCAATCAGATATTAGACGAGTTCCGCCCATGAAATTCGTAAAACTTAACATTTGAACTAGTTTATATCTTGTATCTACTGTTGAGATCTAGAAAGTTTATGTGTAAAACATATATAGCAAATACGTAAGTTAATACATTGAACATACTTATTTTTATTAAATTAAATAAGTTCTGCACATGAACTTTGAATTTTTTTTAAAAATTTCTTAAACTTGTTTATGTCTTAAATCTAAATTTGGAGAACACATATACCATCTAAATTATTGATTTTGTCACGTGATTTTGAAAGACATGAAATTGTGTAATATTTAATTTTTTTTAGTAAAAATATTAGATAGAAATTCACTGTAAATCTTATTGATTTAAAAGTATTTGCTAGTTATAACCCGTATAGATGTAAAGGTTTTCTATATGTATTTTTTTTTACAGTTATAAAATTTAGTGAAAGATATCTTTGAGTGTGTATTAATGAATTTATTTTTATCGAGAAGTATTAATGAGTTTTATATAGAGAATTTACCAAAATACTATTTTTTCATAAAATTATTTGCGATTTTACCAACTTATATAAATATTTACGAAAACACAATTTTGTGCTGAAAATATTTGCAAAAATACAGTTTTACATAATAAGTTAGATTAAATTTGAACGTTGCAACTATTTTAGATTGCATTTTAGGTTGTAAAAGTGCAGAACATATTTTCCCAAATATTTTTTATGAATTCGAGTTGCAAATATATTTGCAAAGTTGCAAAACATATTTTGACAAATATTTTTTAAAAGTGATAGTATTTTTGCAAAAATCTTTTTAAACTTAGGTATTTATGAAATTCTCTTTATATATCTTATTACTGATTGAAATATATAATGTATGATATTTCTAGAGGTATATTAATGATTCAAAGATCTAATATAATTAACTTGTAGTATTTGGAAGATATAATGTATAACATTTTTTAGGTGTAATAATAGTCACTATAGTTAATATAGTTTAATTAAAGTTGACATGTTTTAATTTAAAAAGACAATATTAATGATTGACAAATATATTTTAGTTAATATTTGTAGACGTCTTTATAAAATAAATATTTTAATTAAAAAATAACGTGTTTAATTAGAAAGACAATCGACTAGTTAATATTGTCTATATTATTTTAATATTTATTAATTTGAATATAGAATCAAAAATCAAAAATTCGGCTTGTGTGAAGGTCAATTGCGATGCTACGATTTTCAGGAAGATATCGAAAGTTGGTATAGGCTGGATTGCTCGCGAGATCATCGAAGAAATTTTTTGTTTCAAGAATATTTCTATTCAGTTTGTTAAGCGATTTGGAAACAAAGCGGTTAATTATTTAACTCGTTTATTTGTTTTTCAACTTGATTACATAGTCAGTTGTGAATTTATTCCAGCCGAGTTCCTTTTAAGTTATTGAGATTTGCTTCAAATTTATCAAAAAAAATATTTTTTTCAAAAAGTACAAAAGATTTTTAATGTACATATATACTTCTCATTTTCCCAACCAAATTAATTATAAGAATTATAGATGTGAAAATTTAGAATTAAATCTATGTCCAAGTAAGTATGATAAGTAGAATAAAGACGTGTTCATTTATCAGGAATGTAAAAATGTAATAGATTTTGATCAAAATGAAATGATTATTGCGGTCGTAATTGGAGTTGTTCACTTACGGCAAGGTAATGTAATAAGTTATTCCTATATATATTTCATATTTAATCAGAATTATTGTATTTCATTTCATTGAATTAAAATATTTGTGGTAAACTTATTATATCGAAAACATCATACTATATATAAATGCAAAAATTTTGTTTTAGAATTTTTTTTCAAGAAAATTGTTTCCATGAAATATCTTCCGAGAAATGTTTTTTGGAATAAAATTCGTGAATCTTTTTTCTGTAAATTGTATTCTTGGAAAAAAGTTTTAGGCAAAGGTTATTATTGAAATTTTATTTTAAAAAAATTTCTCGACATTACCTTCCTTCCAGAAAAAATTGACAAGCAAAATTAAGAACGAAACAATCAATCGTTTTCTTGCTCATTTCATTTATATTGTGTTACAGAATGAAATAATGAAAGATAAGTAATCTTTTTTTTTTTGAAACAATACGAAATTTCATTAGACTAAAAGATCAAACGATAGAGCCTCCAACAAACACGTAGGAGGAGACGTGAAAAGATTTCGGTTATTTGCTAAACACGGGATTTTAGCCAACTCATGAGCAACCCTGTTAGCATTTCTCCGAATAAACTTGACTGAAAGACGAGGTAAACTTCTAAGCAGCTTTTTACACTCCTCTAAAACATCACCCACCTCAACATAATATAATTTATCTCCCAGGATGGCATTGACCGCAAGCAGAGAATCTGACTCTACCACTATTTTTACCCCCTCCATTTGCATAGAGATAATCCAAGACAAAGCTTCCCTAATACCTATAGTCTCTGCCTCCATCACTGAGCTTACCTCCGGCATACTTATATTACATCCCACAATAAAAATACCCTGACAGTCACGTATAATCATTCCAATTGTGAAATTTGCTGCCCCAGGATAGACAGAAACATCCACATTTACCTTCAATCTTGCTTGCTCCGGAATTTTCCATTTGACCTCCTTTGTTACTGTGAGGGGAGTCCNCATTGTAATGAACCTTGTTATCTTTCCTAGCTTCAAGCCAGTCCTTGAGCACTTTGAAAGTGTTATCCATAGCAAACGACGGAGATACTGCACAGCCACTCCAAACTTTCTTGTTCCTCCAATACCAAATCCCCCACAACACCAAACAAACTTTTGACACTTCCTCAGACGACCCCAGACTAATCTTTTCCAACAACCACTCATGAGCATACTCAACCGCACTCCAGTCATACCGCAACTGTACATAGTCCCAACATTCAATTGCAAAAGCACAGTCAAAAAATAGATGTGACATATGTTCAACATCTGATAAACACATAGGGCACGTAATAGGAATCCTTACTCCTTTTAAACTAAGCCTTCTACGAACTGGTACTGTATTACGACAGAAGCGCCAGATAAACAATTTAACTTTGTGTGGTACTCTCAAGTGCCACACCTTTTTCCAGCCTACACTCTGAGGAATATTCGTGACGCCAAACTTTACGTTATACCAGTATCGATAGCCCGTTTTCACACAATAGACTCCATCATTCGACCCCGTCCATGCCACTCTATATTTAATGTCTAGTTGTGGAATATGCACAGCTAAAGTAGCCTCAGCATCCTGATGTAGAAATTTCTCCCGTACTAAACTCGAATTCCAACTTCGTTGATCGTGCCTGAATAAACTAGACACTACCTCATACCTATCATCATAAAGAGGGTCTTGCACCACCATAAAATTATGTTCTTCCTCAACCAAGGGTCCTTAGCAGCAACAATCTCCTTACCATCACCAAGAATCCATCTAAACCCAGCCTTCAGCTCATCTTTCGCTGTTACTAATCCTGACCATATAAAGCTAGGGTTATGACCTTTAGACGCTTTCAGCACGTGAACATCTGGAAAGTATCTCGCTTTAAACACCCGTGTAACCAGTGAATCAGGATTCTGCATAAAATTTCAGAGTTGCTTTCCCAACAATGCTATGTTAAAACCATAGAGATTCCGGAATCCTAGACCACCTTTACTTTTAGCTATACTCATACTATTCCAAGAAAGCCAATTTACACCTTTTTGAGAGTCTCCAACACCTGATTTCCACTAGTAATTGCTAAATAACTGCTCAAGACTAGTGCACAGTGACTTAGGGATTAGAAAGCACGTCATAGTATAGGAGGGCCTGAGCCACTGTCCTTATCAAGATCGACTTTCCTGCTTGAGATATTGGTCTGACCTGTCATCTCTGAATTCGTTTAATAGCCTCCTCCTTCAAATAACCAAATACTCTCGACTTTGACTTCTCCACCAACGAAGGTAGTCCCAGATATTTCGAAGCTGTAATCCCATTGTGAACACCCAGGATATTAGATATTTCCACTTGTTTGTCCCTCCAGACATTACTGCTGAAAAAAATTCCAGATTTCTGGAAATTAACTGGTTGGCCTGAACACCTTTCGTAGGTAGCTAGCAGATTCTTAACGCAGTTTGCTTCCTCCGACTTCGCTTGAAAAAATAAAAAACTGTAGTCGGCGAATAGTAAATGTGTCACTCTGGGAGCTGTTTGAGCAATCTTGCAGCCCTGAATTTCTCCACGAGTACTGGCATCATCCAAGACATTCGACAATCCTTCTACACATAACAAAAAGAGATAGGGAGAGAGAGGGTCCCCCTGCCTCAAACCCCTCTTTGGATTAATAGGACCAATAGTAGAATTATTCAGGCAAAAATTATACGTTACCGTCTTAACACAAGTCATCATCCAACCTATCCAAGTATCACAGAAGCCCGTACTCCTCATCCGCTGTTTGAGAAATGACCAATCTACCCTATCGTAGGCCTTACTAATATCAAGTTTAAGAGCAACCTCACCCTCACAACCATATTTCTTCCTGTTCATATGATATATGAACTCAAAAGCCACTAAGACATTGTCCGTTATGCTTCTGCCTTTAACGAATGCAGATTGGTTTTCAGAGATGATAAGTAATCTTCTTTTCTCTCTAAATCTTTTCAAAATTGGGGAAAAGATTTTGAGAACAAATATAAAAGAATTTTCTTTTTAAATTTTTTTCTTTCTTATTTTTTTAAAAAAAGTTTTTGGAAACAAACAGAAAAAATTAAATCTTCGACCCCTTTTCTTTTCTCTAAAAAAAAATTATAATTCGGAGACGCAGTGTTATTCCTCATTCTAGTTTTGCCTCATTACATTCATGATTTTTTTATAGATAAAATTTCCTTCCGTAAAGTTCGTCTCCTCGTCATTCCTGATATTGCAAATTCAATATACCCTTGTCAATAATTATTCAACTACGATCGAAGTCGATGTTTTTCTATAACATTATGACTAGATTATCACATCTCTGCGTTACTCATTTTATTATTTTTTTAATTTTCCTAATATTTGTTCAATATTTTTTTTTCAGGTTGTTCAGTATATCTTAACATTAGAGAAAATTAAACTTAAAATCTTGAAAACGATAAATGAATCACTTTACACCAGCTCTCTAATCATCTTACTCTTTTTTTGTGAAGAAATAATCATCTCATTTTTATGTTAAATAAATAAAATCATTCATAAGTAATTCTATCCGTAATGATTCGAATAATGATAGGTGTTTAACGCAAACTAATTTCTCTTTTTCTATTTTTTCATGATAGGTCAGAAAGCACATGATAACAACTTATGTGATAAATTTTAATTAATTTTTTTTTATGATTGCCAAAAATCATCATTAATAAGAATTAGACATCTCATAAAAAATGATATTTGAAAAATACCCCTTTCAGCCTTTTCTTTTTCACCTTCTTAATTACTATTTAACACGCATATCATCATGGGTCGAATGAACACTTTATCACAATATTTATCTAAATTTTGGCCATAAATTTCGTCACGAATATTTCTCATGGCCGCGTTTCAATTCAACCATTCCATTTTGTCAGACAGAACGTGACGGTCTCACCAACCTCAGACCCTAAATATAGATAATACATCTGTATCTCCAGATTATGATTTTACTAAATGTTGGACTATTCAACCACAAAATCAGGGAAGGCAACAACTTAAAACAAATCATCACAAGTATATTAAATACATACATTTGTTTGTTTCTGTTAAGTAGATAAACATTAACAAATCAAATTTAAATAAAAAATAGTAAAAAATTAAATTAATAAAAATTTCCTACTCTATTATATGTCCACCGGTCAAAAACTTAAAATTTTCGTTTTTATAACGTGCCACACGTGATAATACAACAACCAATAAAAGAACAGAACTCCTTCGGTCCTACTAACACTCCTACTACCGCTAAAGATTACAAGGATCACACGTTTCTTCAATAATTCTTTCCTTAAATGGAGGATAATTTATCAGTACTTTGTCATTGATAAATAGTCAATCCTTAAACGTGGGTTTGCTTGCGTATCTGTGTGCAGCGTGTGTTACTACTCATTCTTTTCAGTCCTACTAATCTTGTATTTTCAAGTGCATTGTGACAGACATCTCTTGCTTAAATTAAGGCCTTTTGTGCTCTTGATTGATCATCTCATCAGGTACGCTTATAATTCTCTGTAAATGTGGTTATTATTATTGAATGAATGGGTTTTTTTTTCTGTGTTAAACTTCAGTTCTTTACTATAGGTTTTTGCGTAAATAGTATGATTTGAGTTTGTATGAATATGTGAAAAGTTTGGTTGTACTCTTTTCTGTTAGACTAAGAAAGTATTTGATTTGGTTTTGTTAGTTTTGATAATGTTGCTTGTCTATTTGCTCTGTCGTTAGTTCTTCTTTAGTACAGTAATTTATCGAATCCATGTTGCTCTATCGTTAGTTCTTCTTTAGAACAGTAATGGTTTTTAAGAGCGCTGTGTTTTAGGTAATATTGTTTATGGTCTATTCGTACCAAACCAAGCACGCTCTTTATTTTAGATGTACGCAGATCTTACTCCTGCCCAATAAGTACTACTACCCAAGAAGTACTACTACAAAGCGAAAAGCTTGTTGAAAACTAGCAGTTACTAGGGTCTAGCTACTGTACAACTCTAAACCAAGTTGCAAAGATTCCACCCTTTCTGTTCCTTCCTATCATATGAGGCCCCATTGTCCTATTCTAATTCTAGATTGTGAGTTTAAATGACAGATACTTGTAAACAAGATTCCTTGGGTCGTTACATCAAGTAGAATTTTGTCTGGCTTGCGATTACAATTAACCTGAAAAACGAATTTTCCTGGTTCTGTAGTAAAATATTACTTTGATATAGATCTCTTTTGGATGCAACACTCTGATTTCAGGTGTAGCGGAAACTCTTCTCTGATGAGTGGTTATCCTATATTAGGTTTATCACTCAAATACGTGTGGGCTTGGTTTCATTTTATGTTCTTGTTCTATGCCAAAAATTCTTCAACTTTTTTGAAGTCTTATGCAAACACTAAGCACATTGCTAAATTTATATATTTAAATTTGTTACAGTGTTTCATTTAGTTCAGTCAGATTTAAATTTACCTAAACCATTATTCTAACAGTATATTTCGATTTATATGTTGGGATATTGGAGGTTCAGTCTTGGGGCACTGCAATAATTCAAATTTTCAGTAGGTTGTTAGTCACTCACTTACTTCTTGTCTTCATTAGTGAAATTGGGGCCAGTCAACAATGTTGGCTTGATTTGTTAAATTTTGCGCAACACATGGTGGCCCATAAAACCAAAAGTCATTGATGCATATGTTATCTTAGACGTGCTTTGGCTTCTTTAGATGCAGCAAAGTCTTGATCCTATATCCAAATGATGATGCAAGCTTTGCAAAATGTAAGGTGGGAATGTGCTATGTAAATTACAAGGCTGAAGGTGTTGGAGTTAACAATTAAATTTACTATATAAATAGATAGTTAGAATCAGGGCTGGTCTGAGGCATCTACTATCCATTAGCAGGTTTAAGTAGTCAGCTTAGACACTGAGTTTGTGTTGTATGTCCTTGCACTTCATATTAAATTTATTTAAATTTTCTTCTGGTTTTTATAACTTAAAAACTGTTGAATTTGTGTTTCGATCTGCATTTAATCCACTTAGTATTCCTCTGTCTGACGATTTCGCGCAAACTAATTGATAACTTGTTTATTTATTGTGTTTTTTTCATCTGTGTGCATTTTCTTTGACATCATGACTGTAATTTCTTCTGTTTACCTATTTCCGCTGCTGATTGCGTAATTTAATCAAGCAGCCACCCACGATGGAGGATGGTGTACATTCTGACAGTCAGTCAAAAGGACCAGAGGCAAAAGGCATGAGCAAAAGCATGAAAAAGTATCTACTAGTGTTCAACTGCTTGATACTAAGTATAGGCAACTGTATTGCTCCTCTTACGAATAGGCTGTATTCTGTCAAAGGCGGAAATAGAGTTTGGTTGATGTGCGCATTAGAAACAGCTGGTTTTCCATTTCTTGTGATTCCAATAATAATTTCTTACTTATATCGGCGAAGGAAGGGAGGCCCGGAAACTAAATTTCTCTCGATGTCAGGAGGCCTCATCCTCCCCTGTATAGTCATAGGAATTCTCACCGGTGCAGATGATTACATGGACTCTGCCGGTGTTTCTCGTCTTCCTGTCTCCACTTATTCTCTTGTACTAGCCAGCCAACTAGGGTTCACCGCTTTCTTTGCCTGGATTCTTGTTAAGCAGAAGTTCACTTTCTTACACTTCAATGCTATATTATTGTTGACTGCTGGATCTGTAGTCCTTGCATTTCATACAGGCTCTGATCTTCCTGCCAAGGAATCCAAAGCAGATTATGTATTAGGATTTTTAATGACGCTTGGAGCTGCATTGTTGTATGGATTTGTCCTTCCAATAATAGAGCTCTTGTACAAGAAAGCTAAACAAACCATTACTTATTCCCTTGTCATGGAGATGCAATTTATTATGGCCTTTGCTGCTACTGCCTTTTGCTTGGTCGGGATGGCAGTTAATAAGGATTTTTCGGTTAGTATCTTTTCTCGGTCCTTCTCCATCAGTATATAATTAAATTAATATCGAGATAACTTTATATTCTGCTTTGGTTTTATCTTGACAACAATAATAAATAAAAAGGAACCCTACTAGTTGTGCATAATATGTAGCATAATGTATATTTTCTCTACTTGTGTTTAAAAGAGAAAAGTTACTTAGCAAAAAAAAAAAAAAAAAAAAGAGAAAAGTTGTAATAGAAGTATCAAAGTTTTTCTTCTTAGAAATTAATTTGATCTTTTTTTAAATTTGATTTATAGCATTGATAAAATCAAAAAAATCAAAGGAAGACTCTTAAAAGAGTACTCCACAAGGAGTGGACCTCTTTCTCTTTTTTAAAGTTCAAACGACATAGATCCGCTTCGATGATTTCTTCCTCGAAATCAATTGATTCCACCTGGATTGATGAGAACTGTGATTGGTTTAATAGTCGAAAACCTGTTGTCCATCTAGTACAATGGGAGGAAAAGATATATGGGGCGGATCTAAGCCTACTTCCAAAAACATATTATTAGTCTCATTCTCTACCTTGGAATATATATTGCTAATTATGACTACTCATGCAGGCGATTCCCAGAGAGGCAGAGAAATATGAGCTGGGCACAGCCATGTATGTTTTGGTACTAGTAGCAGATGCATTTCTGTGGCAACTATTTTTCTTGGGGGCAGTTGGAGTCATTTTCTGTCACAGTTCATTACTCTCTGGCATACTAATATCAGCTTTGTTACCTCTTTCGGAGGTTTTGGCTGTTTTTATCTTTAATGAGAAATTTACACCTGAAAAGGGGATGTCTCTTTTTCTTGCTTGTTGGGGCTCCTTGTCTTACTTTTATGAAGAACATCAGTTGGGAAAGAAAAAGAAGCGCGCTGCAGAAAATGAATGTAAATCCATCGAAATGCCTGGAGATATAAAGCAAGAGAAGTCTGTCGCTGAAGTCAATGATCAAGCCTCAGACATTCCTTGAATATTTAGTATTGCAACACTAGAACTAGGTATCAAAAATAAGCTAGCCCTGGTTGACTCTAATTCTTGCACTGCGGACAGGTTTTTATTGGTCATAGTCTCTTAGATTCATATTCGAGTTAATACGTGAAAGTAAACAGGTAGACTGATTAAGACACTTTATTGGGATCACAGTGCAATCAAATCTGTTTTTCTTATTGAAAAATCTTATTCTAGTTCTAAAGCATTCTTTATATTACTCATCACAAAATCTTTTTACGGATTTTGGGTATTGTTCCTTCTAATTTTAACCTAATCGTAGAGGATATTTGTACTCACCTCCGTATAGTTTGAAATTTCATACGTATCGTGGTTATCAATTCATGTGCAGCACCAACTAAATCCGATTTTTCTAAACCTGCGTTATATGGTGTTTTGGCGCCATGCTAAGAGTAACACATGTGTTACAAATTGTACATGACAGTCAGGATCCTGTCCTGCGTATGTATGCATGGTACCCCTCTCTTTCCTACTAAAACAATAGCATATAAAGTGGAGAACAGAGATCATGATTTCTACTAGCTCAATGACCGCATTCTCTTTAAGCAATAATGCTCATGTTTATATCAGTTCATTTCAAAATAATAGAATGCCTTGAAGATTTTTGATGAAATTGCTGATTTGGTAGCCACTACTCACTAGGGTCAAGCCAAAGCTTGTCAAAAAGTAGTGGCTACCAGGGTCACGCAACTGTAGAACGGTAGTTTGGTAGTCTATTGAAATTTCATGTTGTTCACATTGTTTCTTTATAGAAGAATCTCAGGTCACACTTCTGAATATTCGTAGTCATTGTTAATCCTTGAAAGGTATTCTGATCTGTGATCTCAGAGGTCGTTCCGCTCTAAGGCCCTTAAAATTGTGGTTTGGATTTTTCAAAGGGTATTATATGTTTCAATTCATGCTTGGAGTCTTTTGCTGCTGGTGGTTGCTCAATTTTCATAACTAACTTCAAGTCTGCAATATGGCGAAAGTTCATGCAGAGTTCAGTTACGGGAACTTTGTCGTTTCAGCCTAGGGCATTACGATATTAGTCTCTCGTCGTCATTTTGTATGGAAGATATGTTCGTCAACAACGTTGCCCTAATTTGTAGACAGTAGAGTTTTGGCACTCTGCTCCTAAATTAAGTCAGAAATGCATTTATAGTAGACACAGTTGAGCTACATTACTGTTTCAAGGCTTCAAGCTGCAATATAGTACAAGTTCTAAAGGTTCTGTTAATTTTAAGTAAATGTAACACGTTTAGATCATTAGATCATTACAACTATACAACTTACATTCCATAAAATTATTTGTAACACCGTGTAGGTTCCATAAAAAACATATCTCTAAAATATGTATAATTATTTGTATAATTTTCATTCCATAAAATTATTTGTTTCTAATTTTGAAATTACTGGGTTATATATAATAATTTTAAAAAAAATTTGGATTCATCTAAAATGTCAGAAAAATAGGCATTTTAATAAACTTAAATTTAAACTTAAACATAATATTATAGAGTTTAATTATTTTATATTTGAATGAAAAATGAGACTTAATAAATTTCTAATAAATTGTCACTATTAAAATAAAGGTCTTTGTCTTAAAAAAATATACAATTTAATTAAATAAACAAAATATTATTTTTTGTTTTTACTTTTTTTGTTGTTATCAAATAAACTATCAATTTTATTAATAAATTTAGTATTTTGTATTATTTTCTTAAGTAAAAAATTGATAATAAATATTAATTTTCTTTTTTAAATTACATATTTAAATGGACCCAATTTCATTTTTCGCACCGGACCCCCTAACACTCAGGACCGGCCCTGCCTGTACAAACATACCCGGAGGTTCTTATCTATGTTAATGACAAGCCAGTCCCCATATTATAAGTCTGGGAATTGATGTCGCAAGGCAGAATCCATGTTTCCATACCTATCATACATGGTGAGTGATGCTCCAATTATATATACTAGCTCCATGACCGTGCGATCTTCATTAAAATTTTTATTTTTTTATTGTAATACATAAGTGATTAAAATATTAAAATTAATTATTATTTAGTGATTACATGATTAAATAGTATGAAATAATATGTGATTAATGAGATTTTAATCATGTACTTTTTTATATCTTTAGAAATGATAATATAAATATTAAATCTAATACACTGTTGGCGGAAATCGAACCCGAAAATTTTGCTTGTTAAAATTTTTAGTATTTTGATCTAACGGTTATGATCATTTGATTTGGAAGATCTAACGGTTGTGATGAGAGATGACCAAAAAAGAGGGTTAAACAAATTACAAATTATATCCATGTTTAACTATTATAGTTTAGTATTAGTATAGATAATAGAGCAACTAGGAGTTATTTGAGATAATTTATTTATTTAAAATTATTAAATTACTCCTCATAAATATTGATATAAATCAACATGCAAGGCAGAACAAAAAAAGACAAAAAAAATAGTTGGTGAAACCGTTATTACAGTTGAAAAGAATGCACAAAAATTGATGAGGATTGGGGATGCTAATTATGAGGAAGATGCTGGGAGGAATATTCAAACATGTGGCGAGGTAGTTGTGCAGCAGAGCTCAGAAGGGACCATTGCTAATACCTCTTAGATGGGAGCTCATTTACATTTTGATTCAATTGTAATATCATTTGAATCTATGAATGGGACAATATAAGTAGTACCAGGGGGCACCTGAGAGGGTAGCTAATATCATGTATGAACCTTTCTTATTATCTCAATTCAATCTGTCTCTCGAATCCTATCCATAAATAAATCATTTTTATCAGGGTTGCTTTTCTTTGGTGGCTAATCCTTTAAGAGTTATTTGTACCATTTTCATCTCTATTGTTTAGAGTTCTTATTGGTTATTTTTATCATTGTATCATTGGTATAAGAGCCATTCGAACCTTGGAACTATGAGTCAAGGTAGGAACACCAGATCTGGAACATCTGATGATGAAGGGGGAGATCTCTCTGATTTGGGACGCTTAGAGGTAACCCTCAGATCTTTATTTGAGACTCAGAATCAGCGTTTGGTGCAAACATGTAACAATAATAATATGAATATCGAACAGAATGCTAAGTCTATATTTGAGATTAATGATTTATTGGTGGGTCTATCTATGCAAGTTACTAAATTAGTAGCTTCTAAGACTAAAGGATCTGAAAACACTAATTTCATCACACCATTGGATAAAGAATCTCCCCATAATGAGCACTTGAATAGTATCCCACCTTTTCTGCTAAAATGACTAAGGTGAAATTCCGTAAATTTGATAGAAATGAACTTAGATCATGGTTGTATAAGTGTAATTAGTTTTTTCAAACTGATAACATTCTTGATTCTCATAAAGTAAGGTTAGCTGCTATTCATCTCGACGGAAAAGCTCTCTAATGGCATCAGACTTATATGCACAGATGTAAAAATATTATGCCTATGTTAAGTCAGTACGTTACAGATATCACTATTAGGTTTGGTGATTTATATAATGATCCTATGGTCGATTCTAAGGCATTTAGGCAAACGGGTAATGTATAAGATTATCATGATGAATTTGATGCCCTTACTAGTAGATTAACCTTACCTGAGGATTATTTACTTAGTTATTATCTAAGAGAGTTGGAAGATGACATATAGTTATCTGTGAGAATGTCTTCCCCTAAGTCTATTCAGCAGGCTCTTTGTCTTGCTAAGCTTCTGGAAACAGCTTCAAAGGCCAAGAAATCCAAAACCGCTGTCAAATCACATATACTACCAACACTTGTCACTACAAACCTTTCTCCCCATATACTGCTACCAACAGTGAATTTCAACTTAATGTTGCCTCCAAATCAGACCTTACTAAACCCAATATTCCTCCAAAATCAACATTCAATAGAAGAACTCTCACCCCTGCAGAATTGAATGAAAAAAGGGCAAAAAACCTATGTCTTTGGTGTGATGAGCAATACGTACCAGGTTATAAATGTAAAGGGGAAAAACCCCAATTCTTTAATATAGAAGTTGAGGATGAGGAAGAATTGCTGGAACCAGATAAAGATGCTCCTCCAGAATATGGAACACATGAACATCAGTGTGCCCAGATTTCTTTAGAGACTATTGAAGGATTGACTGCTTATCAACCCATAAGGGTCACAGGACATCATGGAAAGAAAAATCTCCACATTTTGTCAGATAGTGGGAGTACCCACAACTTCATCGATGCCTCTTTAGCTCTTAAAATGGACTATAAGGTGGAAATGATACCTCTTATGGAAGTAAGAATCGCAGATGGAGGGCAGTTGCATTGTAATAAAATGATCATGAATTTTTATTGGAAACTGCAAGGAGTACAGTTTCAGGCTGATGTATTGTTGATTCCCCTTAGTAGAAGTGATGTGGTATTGGGAATTCATTGGTTCACGCAATTGGGCCCAGTCTAATGGGATTTTACAAACCTGACAATGTAATTTACTTATAAGGGAGAGAAGGTGAAGTTAAGAGGAATCTCTGGTAAGAAACTTAAAAATTTGCAATCCCAGAAGTTTGATAAATTAATCCAGTCAACTGGCATATTATCCATGATTCAACTTAATCCTGTAGAAGTGGGAATACACCTTAGTTGGCTTCAGTAGAAGGAGCTACTCGATCAGTGGATCCTACTTTAACTGATTTATTGGAGTAGTTTCCCACTGTGTTCACAGAATCTCAAGAGCTACCTCAAGTAAGAGAAGACTTTGATCATAAGATACCCTTGAAGGAAGGAACATATGCCATCAACTTAAGGCCATATAGATACCCTACTGTGCAGAAAACCATAATTGAAGAAATGGTTCAAGAAATGTTGGATCAAGGGATCATCCGACACAACACTAGTGCTTTTGCTGCACCAATTGTATTAGTCAAGAAAAAAGATGGGGGTGGAGAATGTGTATAGATTATAGGAACTTGAATAAAGCAACTATAAAGAATAAGTTCATTATACCTATAATATGAAAATTACTTGATGTGTTGTATGGAACCAAGTATTTTTCCAAGATTGACTTGAAGTCAGTTTACCATCAAATTAGAGTCAGCCCTCGAGATATCGACAAAAATGCCTTTAAAATCCACTTTGATCACTTTGAATACTTGGTTATGCCGTTTGGATTGAAAAACGCCCCTTCTACCTTCAAATCTTTAATGAACCGTGCTTTTAAACCATTGTTAAGAAAGGGGTGCTGGTATTTTTTGATGTTATTCTCATTTACAGCTCTTCTTGGGATGGACACTTATTTCACTTGCAAATGGTTTTACAAATTATGCAGGAAAATTCGTTACATGCCAATCTGAGAAAGTGTTCATTTGGAGTATCTGAAATTCACTTCCTGGGACATGTGATTTCTGCAAAAGGAGTTCATACTGAGAGGGATAAATTGCTTCTATCTTGGACTGGCATGTACATACTACTCTAAAATAGTTGAGGGCTTTCCTAGGATTAACAAGATACTATAGGAAATTCATTAAGAATTATGAAAGTAAATGTAGACCACTCACACTATTACTCAGAAAGGATGCTTTCAGTTGGAGTGAGGAAGCACAATCTTCCTTTCAATTGCTTAAGGACACTATGACTGCACTTGGCTTTTCCAAATTTTGAAAAATCCTTCATTATTGAAACTGATGCATCTGGTCAGAGTATGGGAGCTACTCTTATGTAGAAAGGTAATCCAATAACATACATTAGCAAAGCATTTTCAAAGAAACATGCTCTCCTGTCAACACATGAAAGATCTATTGTATGACAACTTCAAATCATGAATATTTTTGAAACTTCATCAAAAATTAAAGCTCGTGATATTTAACAACAGGTCTCACAAAATTAAGCCCTATTGTGTGACAACTTGATAATACAAATACTAGATCATGGTCGACGGGTCGTCAATTCATAATACGAACCGTTGTGCATGGATAAGCTGAATATTTCTTATAATTTAACAGTGTTTCATTGAATTTATTATATAAATTTTAAAAGGGCTTTTTTCAAAAATAAGAATTTTATTTTTATTTTTGTTTGCAAAATAAGTTTTTTAAAGTTGTTATTTGCAAAAATACGATTTTTCAAAATTTTTTGCAAAAATATGGTTTTGCAACCAGATACAACATCGAATGAAATGAAAAAAAAATTAATTATTTTTCAGGATAAGTAAATGAGATTGCATATCTGGTTACTTTTGGTTGGAGGCTGTATTTTAAAAATATTTTTAAAAAATAGTAAAATCGCAAAAAAGAACTTAAAGTTTGGTAATTTTCTTTTAAATATTACAATTAAATAATTTTATATTCACTAAACACATTTAAGTGCAATATATATATATATATATATATATATAGTCATAAAAACAAAAATATGAGTAACCTAATTATTATATTTAAATTTAAAACAATGTTTTTTTGAAACTAATTTAAAAAACAGTTTTTAAACTTATCACCCCTCATCAAAGAATAAAAATTTACTCAATTACGTTTGTCGCAACATACAACTAAAAAATATCGAAATTTTAATATAGATAAATAATGTCGTTGATTGGCGCGTAAGAAATGGGGGTCGGGCAACGCGGTTTCCAAAACAGAGTAGGAGAAGGAATGAATGGCACCCTATAAAATCAATCGCACCCCAATCCAATTGCAATTATAAAACCCCCTCTCTTGCTCTCAATCGATCGCTGCTTTCAATTCTAATACAAGTCATTGTTGTTTCTCTCTTCTTTTACTTTATACATATAATCGATTACTAGGATTTGATCTTTTGAGTTGTCTATACTATTATAATCATCTTAGATACGTCCTCCAAATTTCTAATTAGGGTTTTCAATTTCAAAACCCTCTCTCTCGATCGCTGCTTTCAATTCTAATACAGGACATTGATTACTGTTTCTCTCTTCTTTACTTTATACATATTATATTCATTGATTGTATAACTCCCATTCGCATACTAGGGTTTAATCTTTTGAATGTTTCATTTAGTACTAGTTTATAACTCGTGTGATGCATGAATTTTCTTTAACATTACATAATTTTTTAATTTAATTTAAACAACAATTGAAAAATTATCCATATTATTCCAGAAAAGTAGCAAATTTGTTATTTAAAATTGAACATGTAAATTGCCCATAAAAAAAGGCAAAGGAAACGTGATATAGCTTAAAATAAATATTAATTAAAATGAAAATAGATTTAAAACAAATAGATGATAAGCAAAAATAAAATGAAAAAAAGAAAAAAGTTGGAAATAGAAAAAGAAAAAAGAAGTATAAAAGGTTAAACGCGCGAACACCTATATATATTACTAACAGACTTGCTTTGGTTAATCTTCCTCAATATTATCTCTCCCTCAATCTCTATTATATCTAGTCATCTCTCTCTAGATTATCTCTCCCAGTAATCTCTCTTGATATTATCTCTCTCTCGATCTCTCTTATATTTGATTAAGGAGGTATTATCTCTCTCCATCTCTCTTTTAAAGCTATCTTGTTCTTGTTAATCTTTGACATCCAAAAGCCCCAATCCAATTGCAATTATAAAACCCCCTCTCTCGCTCTCAATCGATCATCGCTGCTTTCAATTCTAATACAGGTTTCTCTCTTGTTTTACTTTATACATATAATCGATTACTAGGGTTTGATCTTTTGAGTTGTCTATACTATTATAATCATCTTCCTCCAAATTGCTAATTAGGGTTTTCAATTCTAATACAGGTCATTGATTACTGTTTCTCTCTTCTTTACTTTGTACATATTATATTCATTCATTGATTGTATAACTCCCATTCGCGTTTGATCTTTTGAGTTGTCTATACAATTATAATCCTAGATACGTCCTATTATAATATTCCAATTCGATTATTAGGGTTTGATCTTTTGAGTTGTCTAATCCTACAATTTGCTAATTAGGGTTTTAAATCTTTAGGCAATGGCTCTATGTATACGCAAGGCGGAGGCAGGAGGCTTTTCTGTTTCTAACAAGAAGAGGAAGAAGTACTCACCCATTATGTGGGACAGAGATGATAGAGTGCGTAAATTATTTGGTTATTCCAAGACTTGTTCACACAAACAATTCACTAATAACTTTCTTTCCACAGGTAGATTTCATACTTCTACAGGTACTAGTCAATCTGGACAGCCGGTGGTTAAGTCTGTTGATGCTGGACACGAGAAGGATTGTGTGGAATTGTAAGATGTTAGGTCTTGTCAATGGGTACATGATGTGGAGGAAGGAGAGATTCGTGATTCCCCTGCTAAAAAGGGGATCAAGGTTAAGTCTTGTCAATCTGGATAGCCGGTGGTTAAGTCTGGTGTATTGGGACAGTATGCTGGACACGAGAAGGTGGAGTTTGAGAATTGTGTAGAATTGCATGACGTTAGGTCTTGTCGATGGGGGGTAGATGATCTGGAGGAAGGGGAGATTCGTGATTTCCCTACTAAAAAGGGGATG
>PHNY01271505.1:2211-13347 GCA_003724115.2 Anethum foeniculum | reverse complement strand
ACTGATTGTGGATCTAAACTGCCTAAAAATATTACACAAATAAATACTTAAGATATGCACAAGTATTGCTATAATCAGTGTCGTGATTACAGGGATTGCACTACTTTCTCTGATGTAAGTACACTAGCTGGTGTTATAACTGTTAAAATTTACCCTATGGCAGTGTCAGAAATTACAGTTCCTTCAGCTATAAGAAGGCCGACCTTCGTGGTTCTTTGGCGGTAATATAATATAGCGTGTGGCTGAGGAACATTCCCGTAGGATTTCATTCTTGTCAGAGGAGCCAAAACTACTTTGCAGAAATCAGAGGGCAAATATATTACGAGTAATTCCCAACCTTTTGTGCTGATGATGATTCTCAAACAAATATAGAACTCAGGGCTACAATGTATTATGTGTAACATTACAGAGGCTTAATGATTCATTCCACAGATCAGAACACTTTGCATTGTGAAGTTCCATCTACTATAAAACTCTGCTTAACAAGGTAGATTTCATAAACATGTAATCGGAGAATAAGAGGAGAACATATCAAAATAAGAGTAAAACCCAAACTTGTTTGCTGTACCAACATTCACACATGTACAACTACATAAAACAAGAATGAACTTGACTATTTTTCAAATTTCAATTGCAAAAGGGACATAAACTAAAAAAAAAAACTGAACTAGAGAACTGCGGGTTAAACTAAAACTTAAATATTGGTAGAAAAGGGCAAGATATCTATGGATAGAGTTTACAACTGTGGATGATTCAGGTCTACCTGCTACAAAATAAACCTAAGACCTGAGGATGTTAAGGATTACCGTAAATGGTTCCGGAATAATGGTTATGAGAAGCGCCATAAAGATGTTTGAGCTAAGAAGTTGCCAGTATGGTTTTTAACCTTCAAGAATCAAGATAAAATAGAACACAAATTGCTGATATACCACTTCGAAGATCATGTCAATTATATAACAGTAAAAAATCAATTTTCTTTTATACAAGTCAGATTGGTTAGACAAATTAAAACAGATATCAATTATAGAATTAAAGTTTTTAGTACAAACAACTAGTTAAGTAAAAATTCCAAAAAAATGAAATTCTGAAAATAAGAGTTAGTAATACAAGTGAAGTTCATGGGGGTGAATAGGTACTTAATAGTGTAATAATGGATTAAGTTATGTTCCATGTACATCATTTTATATAGTACCCCTACCACATCAACTGATTCAGATTCAAAAGTGGGTGAAAAACTTCATGGAAAATCAAACTATATATCAAACAGAACCACAAAAAGGTTTTGCTCAAGAAACAATGTGGTCCCAACTACAAATTGATGAAACAACAAATATTCAACACATGATTAAGTATATATAAGCCAAAAAATAAACCTGTGAGAGAGCTGAAAGTTCCCCATCTTGTATGGGGTGATTAAAGGAACTTCTTGAAGGTTTTGCTCCTCTTCCATTATTCTTTAAAATGCCCAGTTCTATTTTTCCAACTGTAAATTGAGGTGCTCAGAACCATAAACCACCCAACTGGATATATACTTAGGAAAGGTGGCAAATTTTATCTTTTTGCTTGTGTAAATCTGTTGATGAGATGTGACCCATGATAATTATTGTCAAATTGTGTCAAAACCCAACGATCATTATTGTCAAACTGTCAACATGTGAGGCTTAATGACACCCATTTTCCAACACGTACCAATAAAAAAGTTACCCCCAGTAGTGCAATACTCAGTGATAGCAAAAGCTGCGTCACAGAATCAAACTTGAAATATATAAGTTTTGTATATATTTTAAACAAAGATTTCTACTACAACTTGGAAACTTCTTCTCCTTCTTCTTCTTCCTATTTCTCGGCCTTTAATTTTTCTTTTAAATACAACTGAGAAGAGTCTTGGTTATTTATACTGAAAGATGAAAATAGACTCATGGTTAACCTTGATACACATTATTATAGGTTGCGAGGAAATCCTCACCTCCAAACTAACTTTTGGGGTTGGGGTTGAGATAAGTCCAAAATATGTTTTATAGGTCGAATAGTGGATCACGTGCTCTTTTGTGTGCACCATAAATTGTGACAATATCGGGGTGGAGGGAGTCGAACCTGAGTCCTCCCGCCAGCTTGAGTTCCTATCATATCAGAGAACTAGTGGCTAGAGAAAGGCCCTTACTAGAATCTTATATTAGCTTTCTAACACAATATCGTTGAACAAGTAATATCAAAAACCACTAAGGACTAAGAAGGTTACAAGACTCGACTTAAGAACACTCAAAAAAGATGTTTAAGGCTAGAGTGTCTTAAACCATTAAAAAAAAATTCTTATTACAAGCCAATCAAAACAACACACATGTAAGAATATCTTATCACGGAGGTTAAGTTTATATTTAACAAAATTACACACTTAAAAGTTAAAATAAACCAATTCTGTGCGCTATTTAAATGATATCTAATTTTACAAGACAAGAATATCTTTTCTACTTCATCCCTATTCATTACAACCCGCCTATTTTATTCTTTAACGAACATTCTTTGAACATATTAATTACAGGAAATGATAAAACATGAACTTCTGATTTCTCACGTTTCTTATTATATGTTTGATCAGAAATAAGTAATAAACAACCTGCATCAACATTCGAAGGTGGTGTGTAAAACATTGATTTAAACGAGCGGCCATTCCACCCTGGTTTTTTCTTTAATCTACCAGCCATGTGCAATTACACTATCTTACGATCTCTATTAAACGATGCTTCGAATGCTTCGACTTTGATTATAAATTTTGTAAGTAACTTATTTTAAAACACTGTAAGCCCTTAATTGTGTTTAGCCAACAACCGGATCAGATGTATAAAATGTGTTTCTGTCATATTTGTTGAGGGGAGCATCAAGCTTAAACCTCCTTGGTAGATCAGGGCTTGTGTTCTTGCCAAGAACACACGACCATAAGCAACAAGGTCTGCACGGTTCTCAGCCACAGCTATATTGCCGTCTTCCCTATCATAACCCCCAGCGACAATAGAAGTACCATTAAATGCTTTTCTCATTGGCACGAGACTCTCGGAAAATTTGAATTTGTCCCAACTCCCAAGCAATTTCCATTTTAGGCTGGACCACATGCAAGTAAAGAAGGTCAAATTTATTCAAGGATTCAGCCATATAAAGTCCTAAAGCTTCTGGGTTTGAATCACCTGATTCCATGTCATATGCAAAAGGTGAAATCTTTAAGCCTACTCTATCTGGTCCTATCTCTTCTGACACTGCTTCAACAACTTCTAAAGCAAATCTGCAATGGTTCTCCAAGGAGCCTCCATACTCATCCGTTCGGTCATTGGCTTGATCTTTCAAGAACTGATCTATAAGGTATCCATGGGCACCATGGATCTCAACTCCGTCAAAACCTAAATTTTAATCAAAGAAAAAAGGATACATCAATGCAACTACCTTCTAGCCATCAAACACAAATATCATTTAAAATTAGCTGTAGCTTAATTATGTTCCAGCATCCATGGCATTCTTTGCAGCAAATCTAAAATTATTTAAAATCTGAGGAATTTCCTCTATACCAAGTCGCCGTGGAGGCGAATAATGTGAACCGTCGTTACCTGAGCTTACAGGTTTGTCTGTACAAGAGACCGGAGCCTGTCCATTTGGCTGAAAACCTGTTAAATGAATTTAGATTGATAGAAGATATTATTAGTTGGAAGGTAACTTTATTTCTTTGAATATGATTGCTATATTTGTTGAAACAAACATCCATCTTGCATTTATTTGAATTTACAAAAATTCTTTGATATTGAGCTTCTAATGTTACACTTGCAACAGAAAAACTCAACTTAAACCGTGAAATAACTTTTTTAAAGGAAACAATCATTCAAAAATATTACCAGTATTTGAAACCCTCCCTGCGTGCTAAATCTGACAAACAAAAATACCACATTTGGCATGAACAGCCTCCACAATAGGTTTCCAAGCTTCGACTTGTTCCTTTGTCCATATACCAGTTACGTTTGGATACCTTCAATTAAAAACCACGTTTGCTATATACTAATGATATTATATGTGTAGATATATTCATCTTTACATCATTGAAAAAAATTTCAGATATTTGTACATACCCTATGGCAGTGTCAGAAACAGCAGTGGCTTCGGCAATGAGAAGGCCACCTTTCGTTGTTCTCTGGGTGTAATAAGCATGTGACTGAGGAACATTCTCGTACATTCTTTGTCTTGTGAGAGGAGCCAAAATGACTCTGCAGTAAGGGAAATGCGGAACTATCATGAGAAAGTATCCAAGCTTTTTTGCTGAAAATGAATATGAAAGAAACAGAACTCAAGCTAGGTAGATTATAGGTAAACCAACAGTGAAGTAATTATAATTCCACATATCAGAACACTTTTTCTTGTAAAGTACCATCTACCACAAGACTATTATCAGCAATGTCTATCAAGCTACAAGCTCCACTTACATATACAAACATGTACTTCGAGAATTTGAAAAAAAAAAAAAAAAGAACAGATTTTAACAACGAGCTAAACATGAGAAGAGTTGTTATTATAAACATTTAGGTACCAAAATTTACTCGTGCGCCCCTAAAGAAAAGTTTCTGGATCCGCTCCTGGGCAGTATGAGGGTTACAAAAAAAAGAAAAAATGAAGAAGAAAACCCGTACAGACAATTTTGTTGACAAATATCCAAATCTAGAGTTCTCGCCTATGAATAACGAAGAAAATTTAGGCAATAAAGAAAAAAAGTTAGGACACGGTGATTTACCTGCACCCCTAGAGTTTCTCAACACCAGATTGAGAGATGCGTATGGATTGTAACACTAACACATGAATCGAGCAGAATTTTGAAACTATGTTTTCTATACTTGATGGGGTTACAGTGTATGAGTGTATCAAACTATGTTTTGTATATACAAAGCCAAAGAATAAAAAACTACATACTATAGGAGGAAACCCAACTATAAATTGATGAAGCAGAAGAATTTCACTATCAATCGATCAAACAAAAAAGATCATTACAGGATCAAGTAAGCTGAAAAGTACACCTGTGAGAAAACTGAAAATTGCCCATTTTGTAAGGGGTAAGAAGAGGAAGTTGATGGTTTTGCTCATCCCCCATAGTTTTTAACACTGCAAAATTCTTTGTTCCCACTTGTAAAATGAGGAAATCGCAACCACCCAACTGGAGATATATTTAGGAAAGATAGCAAATTTTATTTTCTTGCACATATAATGAGATGCATTAAGAAAATAAATATGTCGATCAGATTTGACCCATGATCAATATTATCAAAAACCAATGATCATTATTGTCAAAATGGGAGGCTTGTAACACCCATTTTCCATCATGCAACAGTAAGAAACTAAGAAAGTTACCATCAGACATCACCGGTGCAACACTCGGTGATAACAAAGGCTCGAGGCGACTCAGACCAGTATGATGACACGATCAAACTTGAAATATGCAAGTCGCGTATATATTTTAAACTAAGAATTCTACTACAAGTTGCCAAGTTGGACACTTCTTGTTCCTATTTCTCAGCCTTCAACTTTTTTTAAGTAAAAATTACTTCTACATTTTTAGCTAAGGGTAAAGCTTATCAACTATTGGTAACTAAAAATTGTTCCAAATGACGTGACGTCGATTACATGGTAATTTGGGATATTTTTAGTAGGTTCGATTTTCTGATTCTAAAGCATTTTTAATTTCATACAATGTGGTGCAGAGTACAATTCAACCAGATGCGTTGTTATGATTCCACACACCAAAGGATCACAGTAGTAGTTGAGAAGGACAAAAGTAGTACATTGAAACTCTGCACAAACCTATAGTTTTGACGGCTGCCATATTGTTTACCAGAATACGATTGTTTGATGTGGTTTGGACATATCTCACCCATAAAAACTAGTTCGTTAGATGAGAACTTCGCTCACACTTGTTAATACAGCCCTGCCATGTTAACGAGTGCGATGACCAAATGGAATGCCGCTGTAGAACAAGGTTTCACCAAGAACAGAATATTATAAGAATATACCTCAACACAATAATAAACTCCAACTGACAGAATACAACACATTAACCTCGGTGTTCCAGGTTTTACGGTTAAGCACTATTTGCTTCATCAAGAAATGGATAATCAGTGTAGCCAACAACTGGATCAGATGTATAGAACGTGTTTCTATCATATTTGTTAAGGGGACCATCAAGCTCAAACCGCTTGGGTAGATCAGGGTTCGCCAAAAACAGACGGCCATAACCAACAAGGTCTGCATGGTTTTCAGCCACTGCATTATTACCGTCTTCCCTATCATATCCCCCGGCAACAATAAAAGTGCCATTAAATGCTTTTCTCATAGGCACAAGACTCTCGGAGCATTTAAACTTTTCTCCCAGAGTTTTCATCCTCGGCTCCACAACGTGCAAGTAGAGAATGCCATACTTATTCAAGGATTCAGCCATATAAAGTCCCAAAGCTTCTGGATTCGAATCACCTGATTCCATGTAATTTGCAAAAGGCGAAAGCCTTATCCCTACTCTATCTGCTCCTATCTCTGCTGACACAGCTTCAACAACTTCCAAAGCAAATCTGCAACGGTTCTCCAGGGAGCCTCCATAATCATCTGTCCGGTCGTTGACTTGATCTTTCAGAAACTGGTCTATTAGGTACCCATGAGCACCATGGATTTCAACTCCATCAAAACCTACATTTTGAGTAAAAGAAAAGCATCACCATTTCGACCAACTTCTACCCATAATTATGGACTGATATCTGACACAAAAAACAAAATATTCATCCATTCCATTGAAATAGGCCCATGTTTTGATATTTGTAAGTCAAATTTATGGATCCTTCTCCCTCATTCCCATCCCGTGTACTATAAATATATTGCATTGAAAAATATGTCAACCACAGAAGCATGCCTACCACCAACAGCAACAACTTGCATTAGAAAACAAAATAAAGATGGAGTGGAGATGTGAAGATGTCTTGCCAACTTATCTTTGTGACTATTCAGTGAACAGACCAATGGTCAACCTTTTTAAACAAATATATTTATTAGAATCGTTTCTACAATCATTTGATCCCCTGAGAAGAGTCTAGGTCATATTTACTGAAAGATGAAACAGACACATGGTTAACCTCAATACAGAATTATTATAGTTTATTTCCCATAGGTTGTGGAAGGTTTGGGCGTTGATAAATAAGTGAGGAAAGTCCTTGCCCTACAAGCTACCTTTTGGGGTTGAGACAGGCTCAATAGCACTCAACAAGTTATATCAAAGCCCACATTGCAACGAATTCCATGTAGGCTTGGAGAAGTCAAGTGGGCTCCCAATATGAGCCTAGGGGGAGCAGAGTTTCATGGTAAGAGTAAGTTTTGGAGCCCGATGTGTCAACGGGAGATTGCTGCCCACATAGGGTACTACTCAAGTAACAATAAATTAAAAAGAAAAAAAAAAGGTATTTCCTTTCAGGTTTACGACTTCAAAATTGTTGCAAACCAATGGATTTAATATTTCTTCTTATCACCATCAACAAATTTAAAGCAACATGGTCTTGAGCAGAATTTAGTGTAGCTTAGAGGCATACCAGCATCCATGGCATTCCTAGCAGCAAGTCTAAAATCATTAATAATTTGAGGAATTTCCTCGGTACTGAGTCTTCGAGGAGGCGAATGATGCGAACCATCGTTACTAGGGCTTATGGGTTTGTCTGTACAAGAGATTGGAGCCTGTCCATTTGGTTGGAAACCTGCAAGATATCAAATTGATAGAAGACATTGTTAGTAGGAGGGTAACTTCATATGTTACATACCAAAGGAAGCATCTCACAATACTATCTTTTGGGAGTGATAAGTTGAATCAAACATCCATTTTATCTTTTATTAAAATTGCAAAATGTTCACTTTTTTGTTTTGCTAAATCAAAATGTTCTTTTTAGTATTCTTGCTATAAAAGTTCCACCTGCAATTGTTAGACTCAAGTACTCAACTTGAACCATGACAGAACTTAATCTTAAAACAAAGTAATCAGATTAATATAGTACCAGTATTTGAAACTCTCCCTGTGTGCCAAATCTGGTTAAAAAAGATACCACCTTTGGCATGAACAGCATTGACAATAGGTTTCCAGGCTTCAACTTGTTCCTTATTCCATATACCAGGTACATCTGGATACCTTCAACCAATAATCACTTTCATTTTTACTAATAATATGCATGTTTGCATTTACATTTTGCCTTCAAATCTAAAATACCAGAGTAAAAACAATCATATCAATCTTTACCCTATGGCAGTGTCAGACATCGCAGTTGCTTCAGCTATAAGAAGGCCAGCTAACGTTGTTCTTTGAGAGTAATACAATATAGCATGTGGCTGTGGAATATTTCCGTAGGATCTCATTCTTGTCAGAGGTGCCAAAACTACTCTGCAGAAATCGGAGGAAAAAATATTATGAGTATTCATCCAAGCTTTTGAAAAATGATTCTTAAACAAACACATAAATCGGGCTACAATAGCATATGGGTATCACTACAGAGACTTGATGATTCATTCGACAGATAAATACACTCTCATTTTAAAGTGTAATCTACTAAAAACAGCACTTAGCAAGGTAGTTTTCAAGCCACAAGCTCTGCTTCAAATATATAAACATATAATCTGAGATTAGCAAAAGAAAAGAGAACAAATGAGTTAATCATGACTGAACATACTTGTTTGTAGTAAGAAGGTAAATAAAAATAAAACTCATACTTGTTTGTTGGACCAACATTCACACTAACTACGGAACACAAGAATGGACGTGCCTATTTCTCAAATTTCAATTACAAAAGGAATATGAATCTGACACTAGACTCATATTCCTTTTGTAACCTTAGTAGAAAAACCAGATGACTGTGGGTTCAACTCAAACTTATCCATTCATAGAAAAAGACAAGATAATCTATAAAAAAAGAATTTACAACCCGGAATGATTCAGGTCAATCAGTGGCAAAATAAACGGCAGGGAATGCCATAATTGTTATCCAAGTAATGGTTATGAGAAGCATGGCATTCACCCTGAAGATGTTTAAGCTAAGAACTTACGAATATGATTCTAAACTCTCAAGAATCAATATAGAATAGAACAGGAATTGCTGACACACCATTTCGAAAATCATGGGCTTATATAATAGTTTAAAATTTCTTAATCCCTTTTCTTCTACGACTATGATTGGCTAGCCGCAACAGATACAGAGATACTAAATATAAAATTAAAGTTCTTAGTACAACCCGTACTTACCGACAAAGAATACAATCTATCAAACAGAACCCAACTTACCTACAAAGAATACAATCTATCAAACAGAACCCACAAAAAGGTTTCTTTATATTCCACTTAGAATTCAAGAAACAAAATAGACCGACCTATCTATTGATAAAACAAATTTCATTATCAAGTATAAGTCAGCTGAAATATGTACCTGTGAGAGAGCTGAAAGTTGCCCATTTTGTATGGGGTAATTAGAGGAACTTCTTCAAGATTTTGCTCCTCTCCCATTATTCTTTACAATGCTGCTGAGTTGTATTTTTCCAATTGTAAATGAGGTGCTCACAATCACCTAACTGGGTATTTATATCCACGAAAAGTGGTAAACTGTACTCCATTGGTCAGTCAGATGCCTTCACATAAAAACTAAAATTATTGGTTGATATTTATTTATTAATGATAACAATATAATAATAACAAGCAATTTAATATCAGCCATACACTTCTTATCCCAGCATTTGCCTTGTACTATAAATACTTAATCGTGACGGGGGCTTGAGGGCCTGCACTTTTGGCAGAATTAACTTGAAACATACAAGGGCATCTCCCATAGGGGTGCTAAAAAGGTTGTCAAATTTTGTCAAGTCAATATATATATTAATTTTTTATTTTATCTATCCTCTATATTATCTTTGACAACTTTTTTCTAAAATACACTCCAATAGTTGGCAACTACGAAAGTTGCTAATATGGTCCCTACATTAATATTATTAAATTATACAATAAAATGTGAATTTATGAAAATGAGTAAAGTTGAATATACTTTTTAAACAATAGTTTGCATTTAACTAAATGAGGAAGTTGCCAAGTTTTAACAATTTTGGTAGGCAACCTCTTGGCAACAATAGAAATCCAATAGATTGGCAACCAAGGATGCTCTGCCACGTAAGATTTGGCAACCCCCAACTAGAAGTTGGCACTTCTTCTTTCTGCTCTTCTGTTTTTTTAATTAACAAGAAACATACAAGTAAAGTTTTTAACTACAAGTTGTCACTCCTTCTTTCTGCTCTTGTGTTTTTTTAAGCTTGTTACTCCAGACGGCAGACACTACTACACACATGGCTGAAAAAATGGTGGTGATCGATCAATCAACAATATGAAATTAAGTCCTTTCTGAGAGGTCTCAGAAGAATGACTCGGTTAGAATAAAATACGCCAAGATGTATAACATGTACATCATTGAGGTCGATAAAACAAAAATAGCTTCTAAACGACAAATGTATTTAAAATTATTCTTTTAGTAAGCCATTGTAATGTAGTAATCAAGTGTTTAAAACACAAATCAGAACACACCAAAAACTAAACCATCTTGGCCCTTGCTAGATGCTAAACTTGTCTATCGTAAGCCCTCAAACAAATAATACGACAAATTAAACAGAATCATTTTTGTCAATGTTAACACATAAAAAGATATGCATATTAGTCCTCCTCCAATACCCCAAGACTTAAAGAAAATTAATTAGTTAGATCAAGGGGTCTGGAGTCCACTTACAAAATTAACAAACTGGACCCAATTATAAATTCTTCCAACAACCAATTCCATACATGATTAACTATAAGCAAGGTCAAAAGTATACCAGTAAGAAGAGATCGGCTGCAAGTTACCCATTTCAGTATTGATAATGAGAGGAATAATTTTGAAGAATTTGCTCATTTTTCATTATTCTTCACAATGTGATTTCTTTTTTCCCACTTATGAAATGAAGTGCTCAAACTAACCAACTATTATGATAGTATTGGCAGTAGGAAGAAGAGAACTTGACTTGAGCACAGTTTATAGACATTTAAATTACCAAGAACAGAAGATTACCAACTATTATAATACTTCC
>PHNY01271502.1:27377-37638 GCA_003724115.2 Anethum foeniculum | reverse complement strand
CCATGCATTCTGTTTTTGTAAGAAACAGTAGAAACCGTGTGATAGTAAAGGCCAAAATTCTATTCTGTGACATTTTGGGCCATTCCACATGGAAATGTGTCATTTTGGGCCAATGCCCCTGACAATGTAGCAATCTTTTTGGAAACTCAAATCATGACATCATGACAGTAACTTTCATCATTTAATATCGCTCATGAATCCATTCTAGAATAGTTGTAGCAGTACAGTTAGCATATGGGTTTTTTGATACGGTTAAGTTGCAGGAAGACCACTTGTTTATTGGATACTTGGAGATTAATTAAGTTCCGTAACTAATTACTCCCCTCATTTCCATGAGAATGTATACCTGCACTGTTTGCATGTATTTGGAGGGTATAGTTTCATAAACTTTTTTTTTAAAAAAAATCTGAATAAAAGTTTAAGCATTACATTTTTATTCAGAAAAAAAATTTAAAAAAAAGTAATGAAATTATATTTTAAATGAGTCTTAAAAAGCGTGCCAAAAAAGTAACGTATAGAATTTAATGGGACAGAGGAAGTATTGTATAAAAATATTATAAATATCTTGCAAATGATATTACAGTTCTATAAAGATTATTAATTTTATTAAAAATCTTAAAAATTTTATATATTTAAACATATTTTCAGATTGCAGAACATGTGTTAAACATAAATAATTCTCGACATTATCAATAAAATATTGATATTCATATAACCTAACACGTATAATAATAAATTTTTTAATATTTTAATTGCATAATATATATACTCCATCTGTCCCCTGAGTAGTATACATCGGGGGACGGGGGCTCGGCACGCATTTTAACGCTCATTTATAACATAGCTACATAAATAATTTTAATTTTTTTATTTTTCTAAATAAAAGTATAACACTTGAAGTTTAATTAAGAAAAAGAAATTTTAAAAATAAATTACCGAAGTATACTTTATATTCACCTTAAAGTGCGTGTCGAACTTAAAAAAAAATTATGTATACGATTCAGAAGGACAGAGAGAGTATATAGTTATAAATCATTAATGTTACATTTTAGTATTGGAGAAATTTTTTGAAAGACAATTCGGGTACCTATAAGTTTTCATTAATTTTTTTTGACTATCAGGAATGATAAATAGCATGGGAGAATAATGACAATAACCGGTCATGTATGTAAAAGGGTTGGGCACTCCGGAAAACACTTCTCATTTTTTAAAATTTATTGAATTTGTTATCCAAAATACACGTGTTATGTAAATTAAAACATAGTAATGAGAATAATATGTATTTAGAAAAAAATTATGAAAAAATATTTACATAACATAGTATAGTTGTATATTTGTGTTCAATAAAATCATAACATTGTTAATTGAAATTTTGAAGTGTGATGTAAATAAAAACGTAATTATTAATATTTTTTATATAATTGAAGGAGAAATTGTGAAAAAATATTTATAGAACACGTAAATATAATGTACAAAACATACTAGTTCTCCAGGAAACTAGTTCTTATTTAAATCTTACCTATATGTAAAATTGCATATATGTTAATGTTGGGCGAATCTTTTTTCTTATTCATTACAAATCAATAAATTCCAAAATTCTTTAAAATTGACGCCAACCCTAAAATCAACTTAACCTTTGTGTTCTCCTTTTGTTTTTTGGCCAATTGCTTGCAATTACCCCTCCGGTTATGAATTTAAAATTAAGAGAACTTAACACTTATATCTTGCTTTCCCCGCTTCTTGTGAAGCTACCAACATTTTTCTTTCTTTTTTTAATTGTGGAAGTAAAGCTACCAACTTTTGATATAGGATTACTAGGATATGGATATTCTCATTGTTTAATTCTGGCTAGTTTGAATACTTATGCGTTCACTATCCGAATGAATGAGGCCGAAATGAAATGTGCGAAATAACGGAACGCGGAAGGAATTGAATGAAGAAGGAATATAATGATTATTCTATTATTACTTACCCTTATCATATATTTAAAGAAAATGGAATGGAAAAATGAAAAATAAAGTTTATCAAGATTTTTTTTAAAAAAAATCCGGAAAAATAGTTATTGGAAAGACATTTATCGAATAAAAGTTTTTCGAAAATTTTTTGTCAAGGAAAAATATGTAAAGATTTTATTGTGTTTCGAAAAAATAAGTTTAGCCACATATTTTCGAAGAAATAAAATTTAAATATATGGGAGTTACTCATTTCATTCATTTATCCAAGTGAATAACTTCATTTTCATGTCGGACAATGCCAATCATTTTCATTCCTACGAAAATGGAAACATACCCTTAAAATTCTGATTTCGATTTTTTCTTAGTTCAAAATTTACATATTTTTTAATAATTTATGTAAAACTAGATTATTTTTTTTAACATGCCTGGGAGTCAATTATCCTGGTATTCTCTTAAAACCCTAATATTCTATTCTATCTTCTCTCTACCGGTGGAAAGCCCCAATCTTTTCTTCTTGTTATTAGTTTTAATTAATCTCGTTTTCTATTCAATAAGTTTCCAATTTATTTGGATTTTGTTTGGTCTCTCCTTGTGTGAGAGTTTGACTTTTATTTAAATATTCGGTGTTCATCATATCTGGGATTCTAGATCTGTAGAATTTTCATGGTGTTGATTTTCATGGTGTTGATTCAGTGATAAGGGTTATTGTGGTGATGCATCTATGGTCGATTGCTTAAAATAACAATTTGAGGATTATAGTATGTACATATCTCTTCAAAAAATCGTTTGGTTGCCTATCCGAGATGGAAGGATTCAACAACGATATGATTATGCGTTTGTTCAATTTCGATCATATGTGTAGATGCCGTATGACTCTTTATTATTGAATTATTTTCCTTCTTTAAAAAAAATAATTTATGTAAAACTTGATCTTTTCTTTTTCTTGTAGAGAAAGATAATTTATTGAAATATTAATAATAACATTGAACTCATTTCTTGATACCTCAAAATGACAAGGAGGGAATTTTTATTTCTAATAAATTCATTTATTTATTGATTATACAAGTAGTACATTAACCACAACTCACATGCCACAAAATCATAAGAAAAATGGCAAGAAAATTTAGGTTATTAATTGTCATAAAAGTAAATTCATACTCCTCTATTTTTTAATATTTGACACTTTGACTTTTTGCACACATATTTAGGTGTTTTGACCGGGTAGTTAAAATTATAATTTTTAAATTTTTTGTTCTGAATTAAAATTTTAATCATATATTTTAATTCAGAAAAAAATTTTAAAAAATTATAATTTTAGCTATCCTATCAAAACACCTACAAATATGTGATAAAAGTCAAAACGTCAAATATTAAAAGAGTACAAGTTGATTTATTATCAACCAGTTATTAAAATTCAGAAGATAAGATGGATTTTTATTTTCACAGAAATCTGAATTGAGGATATCAGGATAGGGGACAGAACTGCCTTGTTTTTTGTGCAGTCAGCGTATTAGCTCTTCTCCACGTGACTTGAACTTCAAAACTTAGAAAGTATTTTCCGAATATAAAAAATCCTGTGACTAGAGTCTAGTATTCCCTTGTCTATTTCCTTTCAATTTTTATATTTATTAAAAATATATTACTTTTAGATAATATATTTTTACTTATATCACTATTTTATATAAATTGTAAATATTATATACTCCCTCTGTCTCTTTCATTTGTATACACTTTCCTTTCTAGGATGTCCCATTCATTTCTATACATTTCAAAAGTTACTAAAAATAGTAAAAAAATTATAATATAAAAATTAACTACATTCGCTACTTTCTTCCACTACACTCACTTTAAATATTAAATATTGAATGACCCCATCATCTTACCCACTTTTTTTACTTTTTATCACTAAATTACACTTTTTCTTAACTTTCGTGCCCAAGCCCTTATGTATACTATTGGCTGGGACGGAGGGAGTATATAATATTTAGAGGAAAAAATATACATTCTGATATATTGCTCTTTTGAGGGAAAAAAAAGTAAACCAAAAATGAATTGCAATATTTAAGATTACTTTAAACAGAATTAATACACCAATTTTAATAAATAAATTATCGATAAAAATAGAACTAATGACTTTTATTCTAAAAATCAACGATTTTACAGATTAATCGTTATGAGTTACTCTGTCGATTTGATTTTAGAATCCGATTAATTACTGCATATTTTTTTAAAATTTATATATTAAGCTTAATAAATCAAGTATTATTAAAAAAAATTAAATTCATCGATCACTCTTCCAATTAATCCGATTAATCATTAAAAGATGTCTCTACCGACTAATTTCGATTTTCATCTTTTAAAAAACTGCTAATGACTAATATAAATAACACTCATTTTATATTTTTTTACCTGTAAATTAAAAATTGGTTGTACACGTTACTGTGGTTTACGAATTCAATTTGTCAAAAAAATAAAAACATGAAACAACATCTATCCATAAAATTTATTAGAAAAACCAGAAATGGGGACAGATTTCTGCAATTTCAACCTACACCAGCAGGGACGGCAGACCTTAAACCCGTACCAATTTATTGTAAACCCGTACTAATTTATTGAAATTTTTTTCGAAAGAGATTGAAAAAATAATTCAATCATCTCGAAATTAATCCGAAATGACTCAATTTTTTATTTTTTATTTTTATTCTTGATATTCTTAATTAAAGTTATTTAAAATAATTTAAATCTGAATCAAAATTAACCGAACTATAAACACGTAACACGATCCGAAATCCGAAATGACTCAATTTAATATTTTTCTTCTCTTATTTCTGATATTCTTAACTAATATTATTTTAAATAATTTAAATTTGAATCAAAATTAACCGAACTATAAATACGTAATACGACCCGAAATCCGAAACTCGAAAATACTACGGGTTTAACCCGCAGGAGTCAGAAACAACACGCAAAGAAGCAAACACAAACAACAACACTTGTACTACTATTTCAACAGCCTTAACCCCCAACTGAAACCGTCCAAAACACTTCCCTCACTCCTATAAAATAAAACAAAAACACACACACATACTGTGTGTTTTTTTCTTGATTCAGAAAAAAATGGAGCTTGATCTGGGCGCTATGGCGTCTATGATCGGCGTATCGGTGCCGGTTCTTCGATTTCTCTTGTGTTTTCTAGCAACTGTTCCGGTGAGTTTTTTCTGGCGGTTAATTCCCGGCGGCCCACCGGCGAGGAACTTGTATGCGGCACTTACTGGGGTGATTTTGTCGTATTTATCATTTGGGTTTTCTTCCAATCTTCATTTTTTGGTTCCTATGTCTTGTGGGTATGTTTCTATGGTGTTGTATCGAAAGAGATGTGGCCTTGTTACTTTTTTCCTTGCTATGGGATATCTCATTGGCTGGTAATCTCTCTCTCTCTCTCTCTCTCTCTCTCTCTCTCTCTCTCTCTCTCTCTCTCCCTCTCTCGCTCGCTCTCTCTCCCCCTCTCTCGCTCGCTCTCTCTCAATCTCTCTCTTTCTCTCTCTCCCAATCTCTCTCTCCCCCTCTCCCCCCTCTCTCTCTCTCCCTATGACCTTTGTAAAGGGAAATCATAATTTGGTTAATTGTGTCACTATGTGTGTATTTTGAATTTTGTTTGCAGCTTGTGATATTTTTAATTTTGGAAATTATGTTGGATGATCATGATATTGCTCGAGTTATAGACTGTACAATACATGGATTATAGAATTACATGAGTGGTACACGGCTAATGTTAGTTGTGAGAGCTTATTCTGTGCGGGAAGTGTTAAGCATTTGTTTGTTTAGTGCATATAGGGGAGACTTAATACGGTTTCCACTAAGTGTAATGTGTTAATGCTTTTGCGCAAAATTTGCGAGGGAAGTTGGGTATAAGTGTGAGTAATGTGCTCAACATGAATTTATAGCTGTAGCTGATGCTACGTTATGACTTTGAACTTTAAGTTCCATACTAATAAAAATTATATTCGGTATGATGTTGATCTACTAGAAGAAATAGCCTTGGATAACATTACAACTAAATTGAACAGCTATACTAATGATTTTTAATTATTTTTTTTTTTTGACTAATTTGGCTTATATCCTTATAATTAAGTATCTGTTCTCATACAATCTCGGGGTGAGCGAGGATCGAACCCAGGACCTGGGACGATAGAGGATAAACTCTTTACCACTTGGGCTATCCGACCGTGCTCAATGATTTTTAATTTTATATACATAATTTCACATGTTGAGTTATACTGTATTTGTTGGTTCTATGTACATATGGTGTTTAGTTGTAGCCTCTGATTTATAATGATAATGACATTGTGAGAATTTTGCATAAACTTTTGATTATACAATACGTATATCATATCATTACTAGAGTGGTCCGGCCGTCGAGGCCTAAAACTTGTCTAAGTTACAGCCAACCTTTCTGCGCATTGCGCTTATTATGCGCGAAAAGCATCAAAGCGTTGTACATGGGGGACCCAGTATCCTTCCCTCGCTTATAGTCAAAAGTCACACCTTTATGCTTTCTGTGCATAATAGGCAGCGAAAGTTGGCTGTAGCCTGTAAGTAACCAGTGTTTGTTCTGGACTTGTAGCCTTATATGGTTTCATAACTTTGCTTAAATACTATGTCACGAATTTGATGACTTTGAAGTTCAAATTCAGTACATTTAGATCTTTCTTTCTATACTTGGCTGACTTACTAAAACATACAGCCTCAGATATTACTACAGCTATGCCAAGAGTCCATGATTATAAGATTCTAACTTACTGGTTGAAAGTTAATGAGTTTATTTACAATCGCTGTTTAGCTGGACCCTTTGACTCGTAAGAACGACATTCTAAAATATTTGCAATAAATTTTGACTATTATTATTACATGTGTAGCCATGTATACTACATGAGCGGGGATGCATGGAAGGAAGGCGGTATTGATGCCACCGGTAAGCTCACTTAAAAAGTGGTAAAGTTTTTGAACGTGATTCTTTTTCCTATGTATTTAATGCTCCTCAGTAAAGATCTGTATGATACATATAAAAGGTATATATGCGACATTAGGATATGCACGAGCGCGTGACAAGATCTATTTGATTTCGTATAAAACAAAGGAATTAGAACACCTTTTGTGATGCAGTACTAAATCCTTGGCGCGTTGGAAGCTTTGCCAATGTTGTAGGATCATTTTTTATGCTGCAATTATGAAAAATATATTAGCTTCAAATGACATAAGAGTGGTATATTGACCAGCCTGAATAACATATCTTATCTCCCAGCTAATACATATTTTAGAGTGGTCATACACACTTGTGTGATCGCCTAAAAAACATATCATTTCTCTCCGGTCTCCACTTACACATTTGAGTAGATTATTGCTGGTTGTATACTCGTAATTTGGCACTAGGTTCTTTGGGATTGCTTGTTGAGAGACGAGAAGGATGCAGAAGTGGTATATTTACATAATTGATGCAAAAACTAGAACTGTAGTTATATGCTCTTTAGACTTCATTCAGATAGAGCACAGTTGTAAGGAAAATATGAAACAACCTGGGTATAACATATGCAGTAATATATTATTCAAAAACAATTATAATTATGATACACTTTCTCTTTAAATATGTAATTTTATTATTTTAGTGGATAAACATAAATTATGAAAAATTCATGTCTAACAGTAACTCATCAAGACTCTCAAGCAAGCATCGGTTATGTAAACTTAATTCTTTAATGAAGATAGCAAAACGTAGATATTGATTTATATTTATATCAAGTAATTTTGTATTTATATAAACCATGCATAAATTATGTACTATGACTTCTCATAAAACTTGAGCAGTCATGTATTAAAACGAACACTAGTATAAATTCAGATTAGTACTATTTAGTTAGTATTTTGAGAATAAGAAGTACTGATGCGGATAAAATGGTGGCAAATGTTTGTAGGTGCCTTGATGGTTCTCACACTGAAGGTCATTTCTTGTGCAATTAACTACAATGATGGAATATTAAAGGAGGAAGATCTACGCGATGCACAAAAGAAAAATCGTTTACTCAAGTTGCCATCCATAACTGAGTATTTTGGATACTGCCTCTGTTGTGGCAGTCACTTTGCTGGCCCAGTTTTTGAAATAAAGGATTATCTTGATTGGACTGAAAATAAAGGGGTATGTTTCTTTCTTAGTATTTGTTCTGATATAAATTTATATGAGTTTAGAAGTTAAAATTTTCTAAAACCACCATGTTCTCTATATATTTCTTTTACGATTAGATCTGGGCGCCTTCGGATAAGGGTAAATCTCCATCCCCGTATTGGCCAGCACTGAGAGCAATTCTCCAAGGTGCTATATGCATGGGCTTGTATCTGTACCTTGTGCCTCAATATCCGCTGACCCGTTTTACTGAACCTATATATCAAGAATGGGGTTTCTGGAAACGAATTAGTTACCAGTACATGGCTGGTTTTACAGCACGTTGGAAATATTACTTTATATGGTCAATCTCAGAATCTTCTATCATTATTTCTGGTCTCGGTTTTAGTGGGTGGACAAATTCTTCACCACCCAAACCACGATGGGATCGTGCAAAAAATGTAGACATCTTGGGTGTTGAGTTGGCAAAGAGTTCAGTTCAACTACCACTTGTATGGAACATACAAGTTAGTACCTGGCTTCGTCATTGTAAGTTCCTCTTGTTATTCATTCCCGTGCTAATTTTCTTGTAGTATATTTGACCCCATCGTGTTATGGTTATTTCAGTAGTCTTATTTATATCACTCTTTTTGCTAGATTTCCATTCCCATTGCTTTAAAAAATGTAAATATATTTTTCTCTAGTGAATGTTGTAAATGCTAAATTTAATGGCACATTGCATTCACTTTAGCATGTTAGTAGTTTATATATGTGGTCTAATGTCTATATTTTCCTTTAGATATCTATGACAGACTCGTTCAGAAGGGAAAGAAACCTGGTTTCTTCCAGTTGCTGGCAACACAGACTGTCAGTGCTGTATGGCATGTAAGCATTCTTTTTATAAATCCTTATCTGATGTGATGATAATTCAAGATTGATGGCAATAATATTTATATATTCACTCTTGGCTGTTGACTTTGTATGTTGTTCTCAACTTTCTATTGGTATGCCATGGAATTGTATAAAATCAATACACCATTTAGATCATTCTAAAAGGATATACCTACAGGTTTTTATTTGGAAAAAGTTTATTTAGTATTATAATGCCTTTGCATCAGTCATAGTTCCTACGTAGTAGTATGTAAACTGCTACTATTAGATATCATTCCATAGTTGTTCATTGCAGGTTTACCTGATCTTTTCCATATTACAGGGTCTGTATCCTGGGTACATAATATTTTTCGTTCAGTCAGCTTTGATGATTGCTGGTTCAAGAGGTAACAGACAAGCATCCCTAGTCCTTATTATGATAAGATGAGTAGGCATTTTTTTATTAGTTATGAACTCCAATACTAACTTGTATGTTTTGAGCAGTCCTATATAGATGGCAGCAATCTCTTCCTCAGAATATGGCCATGGTTAAGAATATATTGGTATTCATCAACTTTTTGTATACACTTATGGTTCTCAACTGCTCTGCCGTTGGTTTCATGGTAAATCTTTTATTTTTTGACACATGATGTAATATGAAAGAAAAGAAGTTTGCAGAGATGCCAGAAAAGACCTAATAGAATTAAAAGAAATAATGCTCTTCTGTCTTGTTTGTCTCAGGTATTGAGCTTCCATGAAACTCTTACTGCATACAAGAGCGTATACTTTATCGCGACCATAGTTCCCATATCATTGATTGTTCTTGGAAAGATTATTAAACCGGCTAGGCCCGCCAGAACAAAACCTCGCAAAGAAGAGTGAGATGCAATTGCAATTTTGGATTCTAAAGTCCTTGGATTGAACTTTACAGATCAGTAGTGTGCTTCTTCTAGCCCTATTGTCTTGTCTTGCTATTCCGAAAAATGTCTTTTTTTTTTATAGTTGAAATTGTTTAGCCTGTCCATGTTCGGACTACTGACCTCAGAAGTATGGTCATGTCTTCATTTCAGTGAACAAGGCCTACAGGCTCTCTATCAGATCTGTATTCTTATTTAGATGAGAACAAGTAAATGCAAGAATTACATTTCAGTTGAAAGTATCCCTCTCATATGTGATCAGTCCTACAAAAATGTTTTAAAAGTATGCTGAAAAGATTAGAACAATCACTATTATATTGCAGACTGAACCTCTATTTTTCTAGTTTTTCTAAATTTCTCGATTT
>PHNY01271502.1:5885-27296 GCA_003724115.2 Anethum foeniculum | reverse complement strand
GGGGGGGAGGTTGCGGTTTTCTCTCGGTATTCTGGTGAATGTTTAGAACGAAAACAGGCATATATCTTGAAGACCAGGACATTAACAACCCACAAATGTGACTTTGTCAGACATCAACAATGAGCTCACAAGCTAGATTTGGAATGAAGTCCTCAGAAGCATTTACAAGGAGGCACTTTTCATGTGTGCGCGCCTCATACGTTATAAATGTGTTTAGGACCACTGTAACTGTATCACTTGTACAGAGCATTCTTGTGCTGCATTTAGGTTAACATAACTAAGATTAAGAAAGAGTTAGCTGGGGATCTCAAGGACGTTTGACATAACTATGTGGTTGGTCCTTAATCAAGACTTAAATGAGGCAGCTAGGGGACGAAAGGGCAGTTACCAGGCATGCTATCTGGTCCACCAATCTTTAACTGCTACCACCATATCCATTGTCTGTTACTCAGTCAAGGAGAGCATAAATGAAGCCGGAATGTTTCAAAAAAAAAAAAAAAAAAATGAAGCCGGAAGAAAATTTAAGAAGATTTGAAGAAATCGATGTAGGCTAAATTTTTTTACGTGCTTCCGAGTTTTGATCAGCAGGGAAAATATAAATGTAAAAAAAAAAAAAGAAAATCCAAATAAAAAGATAGCAGTAGTAAAGGTGTATCCCAATGTTGAAATGAACTCTGATTCGATTCTCGTTCACCTTTCACGTAAAATATTATATTATAAGATGGCATGAATCATTGTTATTGACCCTACTCGTTGATGAGTATCATACAGGCTTTTGGATGTTATGCAACTCAAAGATAACATCTAGTCCTCTAGAGTCTAAGGACATGTTCTTCCCCATGGCATGTCACTCTACTGTGAAGATAATGGTCCCCTTATATGATTGCATATGAATTATCTTCCAGCTTGTACTGATATAATATCTTCTTTTTTTAAGGACAGTGCTTTTGAAATGTCCAAAAGTTTTACTTAGTATAAATGCAATATTGAAATAAACAATATTTATATGACGGGGCTGGTCCAGGATAAACGCATGTTATAGCATATCATACCGCGATATGTGTAAAGTAGGGTTTTCGATGTGAATGCATGAGACCATATGATATATTACGATCTTACATAAAGAGTCCTTGCAAGGGTAGTATTTTTTTTTAAAAAAAATTCTTATATATGTCTAACTTTGCTTTGAATAGAAAAAGACAAAAAAGCAGGAAAAGATTACACAAAAGAAAATATTCTCATCATATATAAATGGTCAAGTACACCATTCTCTGCTCTCCTCCCTGCTTTCCCTGACAATTCCTCCCTTTGTACAATATTGTAAGTAGCCTATAGATAATACATTATGGAGCTATTTTGGTGTTCTTGTAATCTAATGTAAAGATTTGTTTGTATTGTTAAGTATCAAAACAATCATTGCACAATTTTTCATCAGATAATTTTAACAATATTTATACATTTCAGATAAGATGAACATGAAGAGCAAGCCTACTGGAGTATTTTCTCCAGCTAGAGGAATCACAGCAGTAGGAGGCAGCAGCCCGGAACGATTTACGCCACGGGAAATGAGGCCAATGGGAATGTTGGTACAGAAAAGGAACATCGATGCAGATCAGAGTTCAGTTCCAGTTCCAACTATTAGAGTCAAAGTGAAATATGGATCATCATATCTTGATTTTGCTATTAGTTCACATGCAAGTTTTGGTACATTTTGTAATACCCTTTAGTTGTTTTTCTTGATTTGTGCATGGTGTTTTTTTTTGTGATTAGTTACTTATTTATCGCAATGCAGGGGACTTGAAGAAACTGGTGGCAAAACCAACTGGTGTGCACCATGAGGAACAAAAGTTGATATTCAAAGATAAGGAAAGAGAGTCAAGAACATGTCTTGATGTTGCTGGTGTTAGAGACGGATCAAAACTTGTGCTAGTTGAGGATGTTGATGCAAGAAAAAGTCGATATCTTGAAGCGCAACAAAATGCTCAAGTGGAGAAGGCATTAAAGGATATAAATGAGATTAGTTTGGAAGTAGACAAGTTTGCTAAGCAGGTAATGTTATTCATCCATCAATCCTTTTTTTTTCTTTTTTGATAATTGTAAATCTAGTGTTTTTGTACAAATGTTCGAATTTATTGAAATGGGCAGGTAATAAATTTGGAAACACAAGTTTGTGGTGGCAAGAGAGTTGTGGAGACAAGTTTGTTGAATCTGGTTGAGCAATTGATGACACAGTTGATCAAACTTGATGAGATTGTAGGTGATGGAGATGTAAAATTGAAGCGGAGATTACAGGTAGGAAAATCTGGTATCTATAGTTTCGATTTCTTTTGCAGCATATCAGCAAATTAAATTGCTTTCAAATAGTTCAATTAGTATTGATTGTTGAATAGTAGCACAAGATCCTGTTGGGTTCTTCTTCTGATACCTTAAGGTTTCAGAGTGACTGGTTACTTAACGTTGATAATTAGTGGTTACTTTTTGAAGGTGAAGAGAGTACAAAAATACATAGAAACTCTTGACAGGCTCAAGACTAGAAACTCAATGATTGGCAATGCTCCACTGCAGCAGCAGCAGCAGCAGAAGATTACAGCAGCTGTGGAGAAAATGCAGATAAATGCAGTTCAAAAGCAGCAAGAGCAGCACAGAAAGCACAGATTGGCTGTGGTGAAGCCTGTTGTGGACACTAAAAACTGGGAAACTGGCGTGTCGGCGAAAATGCCGTATAAGAACTCTGGATCAACAGTTAATTACGGCACTAATCATGCAAGTTCTAGGCCAAATTGGGAATATTTTGTGTAAAGTTTTATCAACTGTTCATGATTTACAAGTGAAAATAAATCACATTTTTTCTTAATTGTTTCACGATTTCGGTCTATCTTGGGCGCATATTTTAACAACTTAACCAGTACTAATGTCAATTTCAAATATCAATACATACAAATATTTGAATTAAATAAATAGGATGAGAAACTCGAACTCGAACCGAGGTCCTTCCAAAATCTGATAACATGTTAAGTTACCGACTTATCTAGCCCAACAGAATCTTATACTCGAGACACTGCCCAGTTTTATTAAAACTTAATAAAAGGGAAAAGAAATGAAAACAAGATTGTTAGCAATAAGGTGGATGGTTAGATCTATGTTTATGTCTTTAATTAAGACATCGATTATGGTGGCTTTTGGGAAAATTTGTGACTTTATCTGGGGACAAATTAAGTAGGCCCATAATCGAACATTTTGTTTTTAGCAACTTTTCACTAATGGAGATTAAAAACAATAGTTTAAGTATAAAGATGACTTTTATGCAGTGGTCTGGGCAGGTGATTAAACAAAATAAAGCAGGTATCTAAGAAAACAGTAGAATTAGATTATGAGCATAACAAGAAACTAATCATACTAACAGTGATAAAGGAGCATATTTGACTTTGGAGCACTTGCCACATTTAGATGATTTGTGGATTATGATTATAATTTGGTGTTTAGTGGAAACTAATCCAAAACTTAATGATATATTAGAGGACTTTCAGGTGCTTTAGCTATGGATTCATAGACAAAAGTGAAATTGATAAAACGACAAAACACTGATTAGGATTAATGATTTGTGATTGAAACAGGCAAACAGTGAATCATATGAAATAATTATGAGTAATGAGCATGAGTATGCAACAAAAGTAAGCTAGTTTACAGGCTGGAAATTGCTAAAAGGTTTAGTGTTGATCTAAGAAGAATCCAGTTCATCTAACTTCTTTTAAATGAAGCATTCATCTGATGCACAAAAATCTCGTATCAAGAGTAAAATTATCCGAAGCCCTTGAATATCTCAAGATGCGAGTCTGGGAAAAATGTGTTAGTCTGAAACCGTGTAGATAACAAGTAGACACGTGAATGCGCCAAAAACGAAGTTTTAGATGTATCACAGTAGTGTCCATTGATTGAGCTATATATCTGGCTAATGCATTGGCAGTGGCAATCAGTTACAGGATTGCTGAGCTGTAACTAAGAAACCTAGTTGGACAAAAGGCACAAAAGAAAAAAGGATCATGGTTTGCTAGTAGGACTGGGGAAAGAAGATTGATTAGGCTAGATAAGAGATGAAGTGCTTTATAGCTAGGTATCTGATATCCATCTTTTCTCTGCCTCTAGAATGCTACAAGATAAAAGAATCCGCATGTGACATATGATCTAAAGAAGGGTCCTGACAAGCGATGGATGTAACCATATACCAGCTAAAATTTTCACGGATAGGTTGAACACGAGAAATCAATGTGAATACAAGATTTTAGGATTTCTACTATCTTGGAGATGGTTTGCCAACCATCGCTGGATGTGGACCATCGCCCCTTAAAAGAAAGCAAAATTCTTCTCTCTTTTTTTTTGTCATCCAACTAAATTTGGATTTATTCATGCCTTAAAAGCTAGAAAGCACGAATTCAGTTGTGGGATTCGCAAAATTTAGAATAACTGGTTACTTGACGTAGGGTAAAAATGTTTGTTCACAGTTTACAAAAGAAATTTTTAGAAAAAGCTTTTTTATCATCTTAAACCTTTTGTTATCCCCTATACAAACACACTATTTGTCTATTTCCATTAAAAAAACGCGGGAATTCAAACCAATTGACAACATGAAGACGACTAAGTTCAAAACACAAATTCTTGCAAAGGCCGGCTGAAAAAGAAAGCTAGCAAAACAAAAATTTCGATACGAACAAGGAAATATTACAGCAGAAATATCGATCCAACAATGCGAAGACGAGGACTAAGTGTTCCGAAACAGTAGCTTTTATACAACTCGAAACTCTAGTTACATTTAATTTTTTGATTTGCATTCGAATCACAAGTCATGGACTCGAATTCTAGTACTTCTGCAAGATCGCGGTCTCGTCGGTTTAAAGATCAACGGAAAGATATGGCAAGAGAAGACTCTCTGGAAGCTCCTGGTGGCTCAGACACTTCTTCTGTCTCTGGTAATGTCGAGCTTCAACCAGAGCTTACTTCGATGACTGGAAAGGTATATTCGTTGCATTTGTCGTACTTCGTGCTGGCGAAAAAATTGTACCTTGTATAGAAATGTTTAGGTTTGTTAAATTTGATGATATATTGAGAGGTTCAACCATGATTACGAAGGTCCCCGGACTAAAGTATTTCTTGTAGAAGTTCCGAAAAGGTTCACTAATGTTAAAAAATTTAGCTGGCTTGAAATGTGAAATACGGAATGTTTGTTTTTGAATTCACTATTCTTAAAAAGTACTCCCTCTGTTGTTATAATGAAAATTATAAATTTTATTTCTAAAATTACTGCCACAAAGTACGCTTATCATGTTATAAGATTCAATAGGACGGAGGAAGTATGTTTGATCGCCTGAAATTACGGTTAGGCTTGGACGGATCGAATTATTTCGTATTCTAACATTTTGTATATAAATAATTTAGGGGATCGGACGTTTATGTTCCGAACTCCTTGAGCTAAAGAAGGCATCCGAAGAAGATTTTCAGCAAAACATTTTTTCCAGTTATTCGGCATTTGTCAGGTATATTGAATCTTTCAAACAACTTTTCTATGATATACCTACTGCATTCTTTGTTTCTTGTCTGGTTTCTTCATTTAAACTACACATTGTTTATCATTTTTAGTTTGGAGTACATATAGCCTATGAGGATATCTACCTAGTTAAGATTATATGTTTTTGAGTTACTAGCAAGTTGATCCAGTAGTTTCTGTATTATATTACAGTATATTTAGAGAAATGGGAGGAATGGAAGTGCAACTGATGCAACTGAGGCATCATGTTTCAACACAAAAAATGCTGGTGAAAGATTTTAAAGATGAAATTTATCTAAAGATTACACTTGATGAGACCGCAGAATCAATTATTAAAGAACTTGCATTTGCTGAATCATCTCCTGCGGGCATGCTAGTGACTCATACAGAAAGTGTTTCAGAGATCTTAGATACACTTATTTTGGAGTACAAGTTAGATGAGGCTCTTGACATTCTTGAGATGGAAGCGGAAACATTCCAAAACATGCAGTTTCAAGAAAATCTCCCGCTTGAAATTTGGATGTCCTACGAAAGTGCAATATCTGAGAGGAGGACTAAATTGGCTGATCGGTTAAAACTGTTGGCTTCAAACCTAAGAGTGGGGGCAGCAGAGTTGCAAAAGGCATTAGTTGGCCTTTGCAGACTTGGCGACAATGAAGTTGCAACTCAAATACTGCTCAACTATTACCATTCACGCATTTCATCTGGCATAAATGATCTACAACTCTCAGAAACATATCCATATGGGGTGTACATTCTTGGAATCTCAAAAGTTGTATTTTCTTCAATATCTCAAGCAGCAAAGAGCTTCAAAGTCTTGCATGGACAGACTTCTTCGTATCCTCCAGAATTCATGCAGTGGGCCTATAAGGAAACTGAAGTGTTTGCCAACTGTTTTAGTAAATATGTCAGTTCTATAACAGAAACAAGTAGTGGATTATCAACAGCAGCAGAAGCTCTGGAATATGCTCTGTCTTATTGCTCCCTATTAGAACCTCAGAGGATACTCTTACAATCATGCTTAATTGATTATATACGTCCATGTATTGTTGATGTCCTACAAATTCAGTTTAGCCATTTTAAAAAAGTTATGAAGATCTTCACGTCAACTGATGCTTGGATTCTAGGGCGGTACCCATTATCTGGGATCTCAACTGAACAGAGATCTGCTGTGGTTACCGGTGAAGATATGGAGTATTGCTTGCTCACTAACAGTGGCAGGAAGTTTGTAACAATGTTGCAGGTCAGTTTGATCTCAAATAAGTAGCTAATTGCACTTTCCAAAGAACAAGTAATGCTGCATTAACATTAGAAAAGAGAACTGCACTTAATTAAGAAACCGACAATGCCATCCTTATCTATTCACATTCTTTTTAAGAGAAACTGTCATAGCTTGCTACAGTGATACATGTTTTTCTGAAATTTGCTGCAGTGGTACATAGCTGAACTGCCTGCAGATTCTGTTGGCAAAGTCTTAATTTTAAATGCTTTTTGAAAATCCACTTGAACCACTCTCCTTCAAAGGATTCATGTGTTTAATGCCATAAATTTCTACTACAGAACAAAGTGGAATAACTCCTCGTGTTTTCCATGAACTTCAATTGCCCCCTTGTCTTAGCTTTATTATCTTTCAGGCTATCAAGGAAGATACATCAACTTTTGTGATTCTTCAAATGGAAGGTTCAGTCCTCAAAGGACTCATGGATCTCTTCACAGAGTATACTGTCATCCTTGAGAGTTCACTTGATGATAAAGAATATGACGGTGCAGAGGAAGTCGATTCAAGTATTAACTCAGCAGAGTCACTGGTACAACAAGTTTCAGTTATTGCCAATTTATCAACACTAGTAAACATCTTCTCTGGTATAGTCAGAAGTATCTTTAAAGAAAGCAGTCATTTGGAGTTTGAAATAGATAGTTACATATTATTTCTTCAAGAGGCTTGCAGCCGACTCAGAGCTGATCTCTGTGAGCAATTCATTCAAAGAATTATGTTGTTAGAAAGTGATTACAGGCTTACTCCAAATGAGTCCCAAGATGACTCTGATTCTTCAAGTGATATCATGCCTTCCGTTCCTTATCAGGTACGGGGTAGAATTTAAGCAAAGTTCATGGTTATAGAATTCCAAATATTTCATTTATTTATGGAATTTTATTGAAGTTCTAGTAGTCTCTTTTCTGAATTGAATTTATCAGGTACTATATGCAGAACTGAGGAAACTTGAAAAGCTTGCTGAAGAGAATTTCAATGAAGATTGGTTGATGGATTATCTGAGGGACCTTGTTGAAGCCATGTTTGTTTGGATTTCTCGCAATGAAGAAACCTGGAAAATCCCTAAAGATTCAGACGAGAAGAACTATGGCTATATGAAGCAGGTATATTAGGCCTTCTTTCCCAATTACTCACCAGCCTATAGAAATAAAAGTAGATCGACGCCTGTTTTAGTTCTCATATAAATGTATTTCCATATCTAGTTTTCTCTTCGCATATGTATTCTGTTGCAGTAATGTTAATTCTGTTATTACATGTTTTTTGAACCATTTGTACAGTTTGTTCTGGACTTACAATTTTTGGTGGAAGTTGCAAGATGTGGAGGATACTTAACGAATATCATGGTCACTGATTCCTTTGATATAATATCTCGAATGCAATCACTGTTTGTTTCTGCCGACTTGGATCCTAATAGGTAATGCTGTGATTTGATTTTGTTGATAAATGATAAGAAAGTACAAAAATGTGGTCTGTTTTACAGATATTTCAAACTGTGTTTAATAAATTTATCATACCATGCATGAAATTAATTCATCTTGTGGGTGAATAATATTTTTTTAAAATTTTCTATTGAAGGGAAGACTAAAATGGAGTCCCTTGTATTTTTGATGTCATTGTTTATGCAGAAGTAAAATTGATTATGACTGGGCTGTGAATGCTGCCGCTAAAGCTGTCCAGATGTTGCTAGAGATTGAACAGACAAAGTTGAATCCAAATGACACTAACGATGACTCTGGGTCAGAAGTGCAAGAGACTGAAAACGCAAATTCAGATTCAGATGAGAGTGCTGATCATCTAGAGGTATCAAATGGACAAGATGCACATCGTTTACGTGATTTCCTTGAGGATGAGGATGACGATGAGGCAATCAGTAACTCAGAATATTATGTTGAGTCAGTTGTGGAATCAATTACTAAAGATAAATCATCAGTTGCTTCCAGTACAGAATTGCACATTTCAAATATGGGAGTCGCATGCATTAGTAAAGAGATTGATACACTATCTATTAATGCTGAAAGGGACTCATCTGGGAAAACAGTTTCTGTTATAGATGCCGAAAGAAGTTGTTTGTTTGACGAAGCAAAAATCGATACACAAGTAGAAGGAAAGTGCTCTGAAGACAACACTGACATGCAAACTTAAGTGCATTCGGAAGTTATTAGTCCTGAAACGGAGTTTTGAAGTACAAAAGCAACCCTCTTACTAGAAGTTAATGGTAGAACTGAAGACAGGAGAAGCATATGCTCTACTCGTTCATACTCAAGATTACAGAAATGGAGCTGCAGGCCAGGCTGCTGAAGACAAATTCCAACAACAATATTAAAGTAATTTTAAAATGATTATGAATTGACGCTCCTAAAGTGTTTGTATGAAGCATGGTCTTAGCTTAACCATTACTACAAATTTTTAACTAATCATTTTTATTAGTCTAACTGTATACAGTATATAAGTTTATACATTGTTTTCTTTGAATGACCTCTGAAATTTTGGTCACAAACAGCAGGTAATTTTGTTATTAAGAATAGCAATAATTACCTGCACAAAGTTGTGCTGAGCAGGGAACCTCGATAGCTATAGTTGTAGACAATATGGGTGTAGAAGATTCTGTCGTGCTGCAGAGATTATGAATGGCAGAGAAACTGGCGAGGTAAATTGGATGTCGGAATCTTAAGCATAATAAGATATTGGAATCTATTGAGACTTGTAGTTGCAGAAGTCTTTTGAAGTATGTAAGCTGTAGGACATGTTATCACTCACTGAAAATGGAAAACAGCTTGCTGCTGGACATGTTCCAAGTCACCAAGAAAGACCAAAGGGCCGATAGGCTGGCGAGAGCTGGACAAGCTTTAGGTCACCCAAGAACATCTATAGGCTTACTTGATATGAATATGAAGTAACTTTGTCGATTTCATATTCTTTTCTCTTATGAAGTTCGAGGATAATCTTATGATGAGACAATTATTTTTAGTATAATGCAATTAGATTTTTATTTAATGCTATATTTTACACTAAAAGAAAAGAGCTATACTGATCACCAGCTGATCATCTGCTGTACACATTCATCAATCTTCTGTCACTGCCTTTGGTATTGTGTGAATACAAATTTAATGTGGATAATCCTAGCACACTTTTAAAGAAAGATTGAACAACTACATAATGCTACAATATATGCGATTTGAGAAAACTAATTAATCAGACATAGTTACATGAACTTATCATTTATTCAAGACATTGGCATCGTCAATTTTTTGTTGATCTGAGGCATCTAAGTTTTCAGAAATGTCTGTGAATGTCTGCAGCTCTGCCCGGTAGGAAGTTTCTGTGTCTGTGCTATCAATAATATACTTTGTGACGAACAGAAAGAACAAAAGGTTGAGGAAATTTAAAACTGCATACACTGCATAGAAATAGTCCAGGTGAGAGATATTCAGATTGTCCAATATCCAGCCCTTATTGCCATTCCTTTTGGTGACTTTAGCAACAGTTGAAAGAATGAGACTGCTAAGAAAATACCCAACTCCCAAACTAGTCGTAAAATATGCAGTTCCAAGGCTTTTCATACCCTCTGGTGCTTGATCGTAGAAATACTCGAGTTTTGCCACCTCCAAGAAGTTATCTGCAATCCCAACTAAAGCAAACTGAGGTAGGAGGACAAAAATACTAAGCGGAACAGTTTCATTTTTGCCCAAGATCCCATGGTCTTTTGCTACGCTTAGTCTCTTTCGTTCAACAAAGCAAGCAATTATCATGAGAATGACATGTATCACAAGGCCTATCCCCATTCTTTGAAACATTGTTATTCCCCTTGGATTTTTGGTGTAACGTCGGATAAATGGTACAAATAAGCGATCATAGAGTACAATGCTGAATAACATAAAGATTGTGGTAAATGCTGTTAGACATGCCGGAGGAATACTAAAATGAGGACCGATGCTCCTCACTAATGTGGTCCCTTGTTTGATGAAAATAGTATGAGTTTGAGCTAGCATTGTGCTAGGTATGCATGATGCTAGTAAAATGGGAATCATTTTTATCATTTTCTTTGTTTGCTCAACTTGAGTCACTGGGCACAACATCCAAGCGGTATTCTCCCTGCTCGGCACCACCACGGCAGCTTTGTCTAGGACCCTGCACACAAATTTAATGTTAGAGAAAGGATACCAAACTAGCACCAGATAACATTAGGGGAATCAATGTGACACGACATAGATAAAATCCGGAAATGACATCAACACGACTCAATCAAGAGTGTGTATAAAAAAGAATGACCTTAGTGATGGAGTGTGCCCAATGATATAATTTCCAGGTTTTTTGTACTCAGCCAAGTTCAACTCATGAAGCTCTTGAGGGTTACTTGGGACAACTACTTTCCATTTCCTTATACTGGCTACAAGAACTTGAGCCATTTTAGTCAATGGGCTTCCTGCAGGTGGTTTGTGTCTATAATAAGGAGTGCCAACCAGAAACAACACTATAGACAGCAATAGTGCTAAAGTAGGAAGCCCATAGCCAATAGTCCAACCTACTTCATCTTGTAAGTACACTAAGAAAGTGTTGGCGAAAAGAGTCCCAAAGAAAACACTGAACATCCACCAGTTAAAGAATGAAAGCTTTTGGGCTCCTTCTTTGGGTTCAAACTGGTCGAATTGGTCTGCCCCCATGGTTGAGATGTTGGACTTGGTTCCACCTGTTCCGATTGCAATTATGTACAACGCACAGTAGAAAATGCCAACTTGAAAACTGGATGCTCGCTTCTCACAGTCCACTTCCTTCACACCTCCACCACAAGATGGTGGCCGGAGTGCCTCTAGTGACACTACTAGTGTCAACAAGCACATTCCCTAGCAAACAAGAGATTTTAGCTAGTACAATTGTACAAACTTGTTATAAACATATAAAACAGATTATTGTATGCATGTTAACATACCACAAAATAGATTGCAGAGGAAGCGACAAAGGTCCAATATCGACCGAAATGAGCATCAGCTAGATAGGCACCAAGAAGAGGTGTCATCCAAACAGTACCAACCCAATTAGTAACATTGTTTGAAGAAGTCACAGTTCCTTCATGCAGCTTTCTAGTTAGATAGAGTACTAGGTTTGTTGATATTCCATAATATGCCAGTCTCTCAGTCATCTCATACCCTATAATTTACATGAAGACAAACATTAAGAAAACAGAGTTGGCTAAATGCTTTCATGCGGATCAAAGATAATACCAGTGCACAAAACTCCCGCATAAAATCTTACTTTTCCAAGACGTCTAATGTGTAGTTGATAAATCTTGATACGTTTTCCAAGACGTCTAATGTGTAGTTGATAAATCTTAACGATGGAATGAGAAATTCAAGTTCACTTACCTACAATGAAGGATGTAGCTGTCCATTTTCCAGTTTTCGATCTAAGGACGGGTCTGCCCTTGAGATCTACCGTCCCATCTTGTGTATAATCCTCGATTTCGTTCATCCCTTTCTCTTCCGCGATCTTAGCCATTATGCTACTCCCTGTCAATGATGTCTGTGTTTTTCAAGATTTATCAATATAAAACAATGCAGAGAGCAACTAAAATGGCTTACACACTCGCATATACAAGTGTATGCATGCATGTAGCATCTATCACAGTTTAAATAGCTAAAAAATTTACCATAATAAGTTAATAACTGTATTTAGCTTCAACTTATGCATTTGTTTACCCCTACCATATAATCTTCATATGTGTCATTTTCATTACATCACATCTAATTAAGAACTAATTACTACATTGTCAAATCTCCTGGCAGGAAACATCAGCATTCGGTTGAATTGTATTATAGGATATTGACTGATAAGCTAACACCAAATGCATGTTTCCAAATCGAATGTCTCAGTCTCCACCCTCTAGTTTATGAGATTTTACATACAGAAACTAAAATATTTATGAAAATTGATTGTAGCTGATTTTGATTTTTCGGTTTTTGCGCGAGAATAGGCTGTTTTGGTATCAGCCAGAACATGCAAAATGGTTGGTACAAGGCGACATTCAATCATCCATATAAACAACATATACATGTCTTTCTCTCTGGCCTGTGTAAATGTGTGCATATCTGTGTCATTTATGTACTCGATATATTATACTAAGTATATAGAATGAATTAAGCATGTTGATTGGAATGTACAGATATACTACTAGATTGAATTGAACCACTCAGTTTTGGCATGATTAAGAGGTAAAATTTACTTGGTTTCTTTACAACATATTCAAGTTTGTGAAGTTGAAAACCGATGTCTATTGCGATATTTCTAGTAGTGCATACTTGGTTGTGTCACTAAAACTCTGAGTACTTGTTAAATTTGATTCAGTTGATCTTCAAATTGATTCTTTTTCGTAGGCAAAATGATGGCAAGAGATATGCAGACATATTTGAATTCCATTGAGCAACTTAATAGGAGTATTCAGATACACTACAGAAACTGTTATCACATATTTCTATTCCATGAATAATACATAATACTGAACCGTAAGGGAGAGCAGAGATCCAACGCATAGTTGATGATCAATGGCTATCCCTGTGGCACTTATTAAGTGAACACAAAAAGATTGTCGTAGCCAACGCATAGTTGAGAATCACCACTTTCAGTTCGAGTCCACTGCAGTCAATGATGACTGGTTTAAGAAATAGAATTACTACTTCTTTGCATGCCTACCGCAGAAAGCTTTTACTCTCTCAAGGCCTTCTTCAAGAGCTGAAGGTTCGATGGAAAAAGTGACACGGAGCCAATTCTTTAGCCCTACACCAACGCCTGAGAAAATAAGTGGAATTCAGATACGGATTTGCAACTTGTTTATCAATGATACAGAAAAATCGCAACATCTTTGTTATGCATGCTTAGCCTGTTCTAAGAAGCCCGAAGCACTGAGTTTTGATGTTTAAATCGAACTCCAGATTGATGCATAATGCATACTACTACATCACCCTCTCTGCAGTTGCAGAAGACCAATAATTCAAATGTGAAGACAATTTTCGTCTTTGATACCTTGGCAACGCTACCAAGATATCTCACTTTGCCAAGAAGTGGGTGACCAATTTTGAAACTACACCGAGTATTTACAAGTTTAATGTTTTAAAACCCTTAAACAAATTGGAATCCATAAGCAATTCCTTTGTTCACAGACTGTCATGAACTAGCAGCAGAGAGGACCAAATCTTATTTTCCTGAATTTGAGCATTTATTCATGAAGATGCCTATGATTGCCTATGGTCAATACTCAGTAGCTATTTCTTTTTTATACATCCAAAATTGAACCAAAAATTGAAACATTGCGGCGGAGGCGGAGCCACAATTTTGGTTCAATTTTCTCATAGTTGATACAGAATTACCAAATGCAATAATGTCTAGTGCTGGAAAATCTATGTCAAAGGGGCTAATAGTAAAAATTAAGTGGATGATTAGAAAAATCTCGAAAACTATTATTAGGAAAGGAGAAAGGTGAACTGATGCAAGAAGCATTGGCTTCCATTTGTTACCTGGTAGAATCATTACAGATTCCTCTTTAGCCAACTTAACACAGAAGTCCACATCATCTTTGATGTCGTCAAGTAGTGAAAGATCTAATTTTACCTACAATGTACAGCCCACGAAATGAGAAATTTCAAATCGCCATTTATGTTGTATAGAAAAAGAATCTCAGCTTACGTCTTACCATCACAAACATAGATCCATCAGGTTTGCTCGGGCATATAATGCAGGGAATTTCTTTAATTTGAGAATAACAAATGTCAGCAGTTATTTTCAGCGTCTTGATTTTTTCTAGAAAGAAATCTTCTTTTGTATCTCCAAGGATCTGAGGCACTGCACCCTGATGATACAACAATCTAAACATTAGAACTACATGAAGGCATGGAAGCATTAACTTTATAGCAGTTCTGCAGAACATAATTCTTGCACCTTGGAAGTGCAGGTTCTTTAAATTTTTGAATAACATTCAGTTTATTATTTTTTACTCATTACATTAAAATAATTCAAAGTGACAGTGATCTCAATTTTTTTGTTGTGATCTCTCACAGGCTTAAACAAAAACTGTCATTTCTGTATACAAGACAAATTTAATGCTATAATGTACCAGATACTATCACAACCTCTTTTAGTAATTACTGATAAAAATTGGCACCTGAATGAAGGTCGCAGGATCTGAGGAGATATTAAGAAAACCTTTGATGCAATCAACAATCTGAAAGAAAGAACATAAATGTCAGGGTGACCATGATGTTAAATACCGAGAAACAACACCGCATTTCTAATACATGAATATAAATGTGCAAGTTTACTCTCACACTACCCAGTAGATTATCTATATATGTCCTAAAGCATATAAAAGATACAAAAAACAGGTAAATTGTCAAAATCCCTCTTTAGACACAATATAAATTTCCTCAGGTTGAGAAGCAGAAGAGAGGAATTGCAACATGAAAGGCTAAAATCCAAGACCTGAGAGTCATAAGGCCAAATTTGCAGAGAGTTAGCAACAACTCATCCATAAAGGAAATACATCGAATTACAACATAAAAGATGAAACCTATGGGCAACAATGAACACATGCAAATAACAATATTTAGATATTAAAGTTTGCATACACCAACAAGCAATAACTAACCGAATAATTATACTAGATCTATCAATTGCTGAAGGCTATCGAAATTCCAAATTTCTGATAGGAAACTCGAAAAAGGTTGGAATACAATTTTTTTTCCAAATTGTATCAAAATATAGTGTGATGGATATATGACTAAAAGTTGCACACAGGGTTTATTGGGTTCACAGCCAAGATAAAATCGGAAACTTCAGAGTGGCAGTGCACTGAGGAGTGTTTTCTCTATGAAGTACGTTATGTTCTAAATAAAATGAATACGTAGATATAAAGTTAGAGAGTAAACCCCGTGTTCTCTGAGGATGCCATTGGGATCGTTTGTAACTAGCCACCCAAGTCTCCACCCAGGTACAAGCCACCTCTTTGAAATAGACCCAAGTGTAATGATGGGTGTAATTGATCCAAAAATTCCCATAGGCACAAAAGGATTACTTCCAAATACAAGATGATCATAAACCTCATCAGCAATCACTAATATCCCAAGTTTCCTTGCAGTCTCAGCAACCTACACATTAAAGTAAACAATTGATACAGCAACTATATAACTGTACAAATTTGCAATACATGCAATTCACAACCAAGGTAATTTATGCAAACCTTTTTTAAATGATCATACGTATAGACATTTCCACAAGGATTTCCTGGGTTGATAACAACTATTGCAACAGTATTTTCATCTGCTAGAGCTTCAACTTCATGAAGATCAACCTCCCAGCCTCTTTCTGGACAAAGATCAAAGTGCCTTACCTCAAGATGGCTAAATGCAGCACGTGCTTCATAATATGGGAAACCTGGCCTTGGAAGTAAAATGTTTGCATTGGGTCGAGCAAGCACCGTCAATATGACTTCAATAGCTTGTGTGCAACCAACTGTCAAGTATATATCATCTGGCGATAACTTTTCTGGGAGATCTTTTGAGAGATACTCCGCGATAGCACTATATAACATGGTAAAATACATTTAGTCAATCCACCATGCAGCATTTAGCATACTCCAGCTGCCATAACTAAGCACATTTAAACATCTTTTTTACCACAATAGACTTCAAGACTCCAACAGGTCTTCAAAGGCCAATTTAAAAACAATTCTACAACCCAACTAACTTTGGAAATTTTGTGATAAATTTTTTAAAACCCGACTGTCTCATAATCCCAGTCGCCACTGGACATACTAATTGTAAGTAATGTCAGATATGTACTGTAAGTCGCTTAAACCACACAAATTTTAAAGTGAAACTTTTCAACATGTGTAGAATAACTGTATCGACAGTGCAGAACAGATTACTAATGGAAATGAGGACGACTATATGACTTCTTTCATTCACTTTGTAAACAAGATTCAATAAATTTAACATTACTGTTACTATGGTAACTAGTTTTCAGAATTTTAACAAGAGAAAAATCAGTCAAACAATCGGTTTATCAAGAACCTTTTATTATATACAGAGTCAAATACCATGTGATATGTACAGCCATGTCGCACCAAAGTTCAACTAGTAGATCAACATAGAAACCTAAAGGAAACTTAAGAGATGTTATCTTTAGCAAGAATGGTGCCAAATGTGCTCCTAAACTGCTAAATACAAACTTTCGAGAATCATGAAGTGCCCGAATGGTGCCAAATGTGCTCCTAAACGGACCCCTGGCTGGCGACTGGCCTGTGAAAATCACTGAGACTTTTATCTTTAATTATGTCTTGTGCTTAAAATTCAGTAAATTGTTTTTTGGCCTGCCTGATCTTGAATGGTTGGTGATAATTAGCTAGAAAATATTTCAAACTTGGGCCACTGGTCAGTGGTCACCTCCCCATCCCCTGTACTTAAAGTTAAATCTATCTTGTGCCTACCTCCCCATCCCCTTTACTTGAAACAATCTCCTGGGACTAATACCGAAACTTGATCAAATTTCGGCTCTATATTGGATTCGAATCCAATATAAGCCTGAAGTGAACTAGGTTAAATAAATCTAATCAGATTACTTAAGCTAACCATAAGCTCACAATAGGTCCAATCGAAATTTGTTAGTGCATTTAGTAATCGTACACAAGCTAATATTTTAATTTTTAACATGGTACCAGTGTGCTTCACATAGCCTACTAAAAATTTACACAATCAAATAGTAAAACCAAAATTTAAGAATAGAGATTCGAGAGTTCAAGCACAAATCTGAGAATCTTTTTCATTTACTGAGATTAAAACTATTGAATATTCATTTATCAAGGTTCTACTATAGACTACCAAAAACATACGCAATAAAAATGGTAAAACCAAAATTTAAGAACACAGATTAGAGACTTTAAGCAAAAACAAAGAATCTTATTTATTTATCGAGATTAAAAATATAGACTATTCATTTATCGAGGTTCTACTAAAGACCACTTAAAAAATACGCAAAAAATATGGTAAAACCAAGATCAGAGAGTTTAAGCAAGAAAACTATACATTCTTGCAGGAGGAATGCCAACAGTGGGAGAATAGCCATTGAACTTGGCAGAACGGACAGCTTTCGCAACAGCATCTTCAGCAACAGAAGTGGTTTTAAAGCAAGGAAATGCAGAAGGATCACCATGTGACAGAGGAATAACAGCTCTAACATCATCTTTATCAAGATTTTCTTGAAGCATGTTAATATAACCTCTTATTGTAGTCAATGAAGCTTGTGCTAGCTCCTCGTTGGCTTTCTTGAAATTCCATTTCTTGATGTTTTCTGATCCGTTTTCCATCAAGAATGTAAGTTTAACAGGATGAAAGTAGAACAACAAGTTGTAGTAGATGTAGCAAGAGTTGCTGTGAGGGATGCTACTTTTATATGATTGGCTCTCCTCTGACTATCTTTAAAGGGTAATCCTAGGTCTCATTCAATTTTCTACGATACTTTTGACACGTTTTAAGGGTACTCCTCTGTCACATTCAATTTTCATGTTAGTTTTGGCACATTTTTTAAGACTCCTTGTTCCATAATTTTTAAAAAAAAATTTTTTTCTGAATAAAAATTTAATATCCAAATTTTTATTCAGAAAAAAAACTAAAAAAAATTATGAAACTATATTTTATAAGAGTTTCAAAATACGTGCAAACAATACATGTACACTTCTCGACGGGACCTCGATGGAACGGAGAGAGGACGGAGAGAGTATCTCTTTAAACACAATACGCAATCAATGTGCATTAATTTCTTGTCATTTTATGCGTAAACCTCGATACTCTGACCGCAGACATTGATATTTTATTCGGGAGTTAAATTTATCATATTACGAATTGTTTATCAAATTTTAACTGTGATTAATAAAATAATGCAGATTTTATATTAACAAGTTGTTTGGTTAGTGTTTACTCTGACCCCTTAGGTGCACAGTTTAAAGCTAAACTATTCTCGTTTAATACTCTCTCTGTCCGTTCGTTTGATATGTTTGAAACGGAGTGTTTGACACGTATTTTAAAGCACTTATCTAGTTACATAAATTATTTAATAATTTTGTTTGACAAGTATTTTCGGGCTCTTATCTAGTTATATATATTAATTAAAAAATTTTTTAAATAAAATTAATTGTCTAAACCTTTATTTAGAAAAGAAAATTTTAAAAACAAGTTATAGAACTATAAAATATAAAAATTTTAAGATACGTGTCAAGTCTTCTGTTTTAAATATTAAGAACTTATAGAGACGGAGGGAGTATGAAAATAAGTTTGACTTCAATATGCACATAGATTAAAATCTGAACCCTAAATTGCTGGTGTGGTTAGATTTGAATCAGGACACAACAAGAAATAAGTCTTTACATTTGAGATATCTCGTCGGGCACATTAAATTTAAAATCGATATTACTATATATTTTATATATAGTAATCTTTATATTAAAAAGGAAAAAAATATCCTAAGCTAATACACTAATATAAAGGGAAAGCGTATAAAATTATCTGATTGATAAGTGATAATACGGGGATGTTAAATAATAGTACCTTATCGAACCGTGTTGATTTGGAAGAGTTCCTAGGATATTTCGAAGTAAATGATTGTCTTATCATTTTTTGGGGAAACTTTTTTATTAAATCAATCAACTTACCAAGACAGCAATTTCCTTCTATATATAATAGCTTAACATAGATTTAAAATTTGTCACCCTCCAATACCACTTATCCCACTTAAATTTTTACCCATGCACTTAATATATATGTGTCGCGTGAGAATAAAATTTGATATTATTATTGCAACTTATACAATGACATATTCTTTTTTTTTATATTTGTTGATTTTGTTTACGTACTATCTTATAATCCGTGCAATGTACTGTTATTTTAAATAATAACATTATGACTTTTATTTTAAAATTTTATTAATTGAATATGTTAAAAAAGTAAGTATGTTTGATTAAGTATAGTTGAATATATATATTTTTATTAAACAGCAATTTATAAGAATTAGATATTTGAAAAAAGATAAATAATTTTTTAAAATAATTGGAACAATAAAATTAGGTTTTTAAAATAAATAGGCTTAAAAGGTGGCTCAGGTATATACTTCACTTATATGAAAAAATGAATAAAATTTATAATACGAGTTTATTAAATATTGATACAATATTTATCACATATAATAAATGTTTATAAATATATAATGATCATGTATACACTTATATAAAAAGAAAATTTATAACATGTGTTTGTTCAATCTTGATACAATATTTTTGTTAAGTACTTTAGATTAAAATTACATATACATGATATGTGGACATTATATTAAATAATAATTACAAAAATACAAGATTGTATTAGTAATTATTAATACTACTATAACAATTATTGGTTTGATATTCTACTAGATTATATATAATGAATGGTTATTCGAAATAAAGAGTTATTTTATATTACTCATATTATGGTGATAGTATAGCTTCTCGATGAAAAAACTTATTAGGAAGTATAGATTTACAACTAAATGCTTAAGTATTTAGAGTATTTGATTCATTTTTTGAATTAAATCACATGTTTACAATCCCTGACCAAAATTTTATTTATATTTCAATGTTCTTTTTTCAAAGTTTTGAAGTTCAACAAATTGTGAAATTTGATATGATTTATTTGATCTCATAAAAAAACTAAATCAGATCATTTGATTGAATAAAAATAACTTATCCATATTTAATGAAATTAAGAAAGTTTGATTGATAGACACGAACTACATTACTATTCGATCACTGTGAAAATACGACACAAATTAAATTAATAACATATAAGTAGATTATAATTACGAAAAACTGTCAAAGACAAAATAAATTTTGTTAATTATTAAAGCACTCCTCCTATTACACGCATAATTATTAATTATTAATATCAAGTGGATGTTCATTTGTGCATAATATCTCATATGAGTAATATGTTCAAAAGTTATCCACTTGCTCAGCCAACATTTCCCAAACTTAGTGTGGCAAGTATTGCTCAAGCTGAAGGTGTACAACATCAGCCTAACTCAAGCAACACTAACCCCCCACAGCCTCTTTCATCAAACACCGACAAAACACTTACAAAGCCAACTGCATCAGTATCTCAAAAGACTTATGTTAGTAAAAGAATAAAGAGGAAAGTCATTGCATTAGTTCATGATAATGTTGATTTAGAGTTAGAAAGTGAGAAAATTGAGTCACCTCTCACCAGATCAAAGAAGTCAAGAAACCAATCAATTTCCTTGTCCTCCCAACAGAACTTGGATTTAATAGAAATGGCAAACCTGTAACTATCTGTGTCTTCTCAACAAGGTATATATATATATTGAAAAGAGTAGTCTTTCTACTGTATCTTGTACAAAGTCTATACAACCTCAAGAACTCACTCCTGAGGAGTTGATACAAGGAGAACACTTGAGTGAAGAACACATGAAAATTGAAACTTCTCATATTCCTAATCAGGAGGAGTTGCCAAAATCACCTCTCATGCCCACTTCTTTCCAGAAATCTTTATATATTAGTATATTGATTAAA
>PHNY01271444.1:68714-86166 GCA_003724115.2 Anethum foeniculum | reverse complement strand
AAAAATTATCAAGTCATATTAAATAATATTTAATAATCTAAAATAATAAAGATGTTTGGTTCATAAGATAGTTATACAATTCGTTTCACAAAAGAATCCTATTAGTAACGAGCTAACGTGTCAGATTTTTGTAATAAGTAAAACAACTATTATGTGCAGAAGTAGAACTATAAGGTGAAATTTTGTAACTGCACGTAGGTTCAATTTATTTTAACTACATAATTTATCATTTATTTATTATATATTCTCATCAGATTCAATTCTTTATGATTATTAATTTAATTTGATACTAATATTTTAATTTCGATTCGTATTTCGCACAGGTATGAGATTTAATTCTCTAAAAATACTAATTTAATATTTTTAATCTCGGGTCCGTGTTTCGCACGGGTTAATTCAAACATAATTTTTATGCGACATGGAACACAATAAGAAATTAGGTGTCAAATTTTAATTGATTCCATTTAAATCATTGTGAAGTTGCCGAAAACCTTCCTCAATAAAAATCACACAGTAAACAACAGTGTGCCCACAGGTAAATATATTATACAATATAAACTCGATAAATAAATACTCCTAAATAAATGAATAAATTTTTTATATGGATAACTTTTTCTGGTTGAGAAAAAAAATAAGGATTGCATATATTTTAATTTTGATTAATAGATATACCAGAGATTATTGAGTCTCACATTAAAAAAAATAGGTAATTAACAAATGACTGCAATCTGGATATTGACATATTAGTTGACTTTGTCAAAATGATTATGGAAGTCAGATATATTGAATGAGTTTCACAAGCTGTTGAATGAGTTTTAATTTTTATTTACAGATAAATGACTTGTAGACTTGTCATGCGCTGGTTTGGCTGCTTTGACTAGAAATTTCACACCACGTCACAACTGAGGTCACCTTAACATTAATATATTCTGCAAATTCATCTCTGCATCTACTTAGATTGTCGATATAAATAGGTCTCCAACTTTGCAAAATACTCACAGTTGAATAACATTGGCTAGTTTGCTTACACATTTTTGACAAAACACAAAGAGAAGTTAGAAGTATCAAGTAAAAAAAATCATCAATCATGTGGTGTGGAGTTAAAGGAGAGTCTGGTTTCTCTGCTGGTGATACAGGGGAGAAGGTTACTGAAGGGATTGATGGAAGTGCTCTCACTTGCATTATTACAGGTTCTTCTTTGCTTCTTTTAGTTCTGCCCCTGCTTGTTTTTGCATGTTTATATGCTTAAATTTGTCAACTTTTTCGACATATGCCGTGAGCAGGGGTGACCCTCACTGTAGACGAGCAAGACTTGAGCCTAGGGCCCCTCACAATTAAAGGCCCCAAAATTCTCAACTCCCTTAAGTAAATATATACTAAAATTGCATGATATATGTATGTTAGGACCCCATAAACTGATTTCGACTAGAGCTCATTGAATCTCAGGGCCGGCCTTGGTCGTGAGATTTCATGATAACGTAGGCTTTCATAAACTTCTCAATGGTGTCAAGAAGTTGTGAACATTGCATGTTAGATATCTTGAGACCAGATAATTTTATAAATTTATCGAGATTAAAAATATATTGAAGGATCAAGGCTTAGTTAAATGATACTGGTGTATTTTCTTTAGGTGGGACCAAGAAAAAAGTACTACTTTGTCGAGATTGCATCATTTTTATTGTTTTCATGCATTTCTCAACTTGAAAACTTATCTAACTGAAAAGTAGATCACTTGATAACAATACAGAGAAAGTATATTTGGGCTTACTTGAAAAGAGCTCACAGTGATATACATCTTGTGTTATTGTATGTTAAAAGTCAATCTTTGAAAGGGATGACTCTGTAAATTTCAAATTTGATAATCACCAAAAGCCCGTGGCTATATTTTTGTGGCACTCTTTGACAAGCCTGTGCTTCTTTGGGGATGAGTGTCTTCTTATACACTGTGTACTTTGACTGCTTTGCTCGCAACTTAGGTGAAGATTATGAGCTCACAACCTTTTTTCATTTACAGGATCAACTAATGGTATTGGAAAAGAGACTGCTCGTGTCCTTGCTTTACGCGGTGTTCATGTAGTGATGGGAGTGAGAAATGTCACTGCTGGTGGAAAAATCAAAGAAGAATTCCTACAAAAGATGCCCAAGGCTAGAATTGATGTCATGGAGATTGATCTCAATTCACTAGATTCAGTCAGGAAATTTGCTTCAGCATATATTTCCCGTGGTCTTCCTCTCAACATTCTCATGTAAGAAAGGCCTTGTGTTCTTAAGGAATTGAATCATACAACTCCTACATATGCATCATCAAAAGATTTCAAAACATTGCCATTGACAGACTGTTACTGAACATGTAATTTTTGTTGTTGATTTGGCAGTAATAATGCTGGGATTTTACCGCCTCCAAAATTCTCACTTTCGAAAGATAACATTGAGCAAGTATTTGCAGTCAACCATTTGGGTATGTCCAGCACTGGTTATGGTTGCATACATCAGATGGATATTGTGACTTTTAATAGGAAATCTTAACCTCTTAACTGATGTCAACCTTAATTACAAAATTTCCTCAGGTCAATTTCTTTTGACAAACCTTTTGTTGGACACCATGAAAAAGACAGCACGTGAAAGCCATATTGAAGGAAGAATTATTAATCTATCATCGGACTTGCACAGACGGGGTGTTGGAAAAGAAGGAATTGTTTTTGAAAAGATCAATGACGAGAAAAGGTATGATCTGTTTGAATATTTCATGTAATTCGAATGCTCGTTGCTTTTCGTATGTGTCATGTATAATGATCAACTTGTACTTGCCTTCTCGAGGGGAAAAAAGAATTGGCAGCACCAAATCACAATTGTGTTTGCTTGGAATATAGGTTGCTTGCAACTACGCAGTAATGTGTATTTTGCAGGATGTGAGTCTCATAAACAGATCTGAATAAAGAACAAATTAACAGATACATGTTTGATTTGGTAATAATGAAGTCGTAGAGGCATTACATGGACTCAGAAAAAATCTTATCAGGAAGTATATCTAGAGAACTTTTAAAGGGAATGTCTGTTTCACATATAACCAAAGTGAAATACTTATCACAGAAATAACCTACTTGAAATCAAACCTGTAAACTAATTATATGTTGAAAACAAACTTTTTTTGCCTGACAAATTAAGAACTGCTTTTACACCATGTAACATCAATGTTAACTACTATTTCATTGGTTTTTTATCGTTATTGCAGCTATAGTGCCTCTACTTTTAGCAAGTCTGCTTATGGAATGACAAAGCTTTGCAACATTCTGCACACCAATGAGCTTACTAGGCGCTTGAAGGTATTCATACTCGTTAAGATGCCCGTTATTAGGTTGCAAAACTTTTAGAACTGACAATTTCTCTGTGTGAAAAATATCCAAGTTGATTCGTAAATGAGTTGAACGTGAAGTAATATTTCTTATGCTATAACAGGAAGAGGGAGCTAATGTAACTGCAAACTCACTCCATCCGGGACTTATAGCCACCAATCTCTTCTCAGCCAACGGTGGAGCAGTAAACTGTAAGTATCTAAGCCTTTGCAGTGGCTCTTTATAAGCCTTTGCAGTGTGCATTTTTGATGTTAATGATTTTGCTCAATATCAATTGCAGGGATAATGACTAAGGTTATGGTACACATACTAAAAAATATTCAACAGGTTTGTTCTCTCTCTGTTCGATTGTTCTAATTAATGTCCTGTATAATTTAATCTACAAAGCGATTGACAACATATCATTGTTGGTTTTAGGGAGCATCAACTTCATGCTATTTGGCATTGAATCCGAAAGTTACAGGAGTTAGCGGAGAATATTTCAGGGACAACAACAGAGTTAAACCAAGCAAATTGGCTAGAGACCCCGAGGTGGCCAAGAAATTATGGGACTACAGTGTGAGCTTGACAGAGTCCAAGAACTAGGAGCCAGCTTCATGGAGCCATTATCTTTAAATTTCCATTGATTTGTGATTCTTGATTGTCTGTGTATAAATTTATAGTACTGCTGTGAGACATACTCATGGCACTGTGTTAGTTTGTTTGTGTGAATTTTCTCAGAACTTTAAGGTATTGCATAATATGTCAAATATTATATTGGAATGTAATCTTTTCATTTTTTGAAGTGAATTAAATTTTGTATCTTGTCTTTAAATTTCCTTGCCTACTACAAATTCGAAATAATTTACTTTATTGCATAAACTATCTGCAAAAACAGTCTTTGAAGGTGGTTAAAAATTCGTTTGACGCTTGTGCAATGCCAGTGAAACAAAGTTGTCAGCTAAATGTCTAATATTGTTATCCAATGCGCAAGTTAACAAACAAGTCGAGTTGAGCTGTTCACGAACATTTCAAGACTGAGTCAAATCCGAGTTGATCAATAAAATTTTAAATCTTTTTTTCAATTTAGACTTGTATTTTCCACTATCAATTACATATTCATGTTTAATTTTGTAGATGATCTATGACCTATATATTATTGGATCCATGTTTTGTAATATATTACTTATGCAAATAAAATAATTTTGTATATATGTATATAGCTTTTTGATTCGAGTTTATCGAGTTGAGTACAAGTCAATCTCGAGTCAGTCGAATAATCATAAATTCGAATCGACTCAATAAGCTAATATTTTTAGCCGAGTGAGTTAAACGAGTCGAGTTCACTAATCAGCTTGGTTTGTTTAAGCCCAAATGAAATGTAAAGAACAAAGGGGAGAGTTTATTTTTTTTATACACCAAATAAAACACAAGTTTACAGACCAAATATATCTATGAACTTTGTAAGAGAAACAGACCCCGCATAACAACTCCCAAAACATAGTAAAACAAGACTTTTACACTCAAAAGAATAATTACTGGAAAAAAAAAGGAAATTAAGGAACACATGCCATAACTTACTAAATTACCAACACGACTAATTCTTGCAGGGTACCTTCACATCACAATCTCTGGCTTCAAAATGCTAGACTTGATTTCCTTGTGAGGCAAAACCACACCTCCATTACTGTATATTTCGTCACAGACATGAACATCTTCTCCTAGAATGGTCATGTTTTCAACACGAGCCCATTGTCCAACAGTCGAGTGCCAACCAATAATACTACTGGAAATGCAGGCATGTTTCTTGACACGAACACCACGCATCACAGTACAGCGAGATAGTCTAACCCCTGATTCAATCACACAGCCAGGCCCAATAGCAACGTCAGGGCCAATCAAACATCCCTCCCCAATTTTTGCGCTCTCGTCAACTAGAACATTTCCAACAATATGTGGTCCTGTGGTCAGTTTAGAAGGAGAGTTTTTCCTCAGAGAATCCAGGTAGAGTCTCAGGCCAGTGATATAATCCTTTGGCTGTCCAATGTCCATCCAAAACCCTGGTAGGACCATTGCAAACAGCTTGTTTTCGCTGGCAATTTTGGGGAAGACCTCTTTCTCAATTGAGGTTGGTCTTAGCTCAATTCGATCGAGTGTAGATGGGTTCAGCAGGTAAATTCCAGCATTAATCTTGTTGCCCACGAATAATTTGGGTTTCTCAACAAAACGCTCAACTTGTCCTGTTGATTCTTCCATCACAACAACACCATATTTTGAAGGCTCATCCACCTGTAAAAAAATCAACAATTATTTCCCAAAATTAATTATAAGTTTAAATGAGTAGAAGAAACTTTTATAATCACAGCAATTAATAATATTATACATCCAGACTACCTTTGTGACCATTATAGAAGCCTCGCCCCCATGGGATTTGTGGAACTCAATCATCTGCTTGAGGGGGTACTCACTGATCACATCACTGTTTAGCACAAAAAATGGGTCACCAGTCTCATCAACTAGTTTATCTCTAGCTAGAGCAAGCGGACCCGCAGTGCCGAGTGGTTCAGTCTCTTGTGAGCATGTGATCTTGATACCAATCTTAGTCTCAAAATCCTTTAAGAAGTTCAGCATCACCTGTCACAGAAATGATCCAATTGATCACTGATTCCTAAATAATAACCAACGGAGATCTGAATCATGTCATAAAACCTCAGATACTTACCTCTGGTTGGTAATTAATAGCCAGAACTACTTCGCTCACTCCAATAGCCTTCAGAGCCTCAATCTGATGCATTTTAAAGCAAGAGTATAATAGATCACTGCCTCAAGGATGCATAAACGGCCACAAAAACCGAAAATATATAACACTCGGGAATAATAAACAGCAAGAATTTCTATTCAGGCAGTCAAAAGCCACCTTTACATAAAGTGTTTATATGGATATTAAAATTTTAAGAGAAACAAAAGGGGGTTCTAAAAAACAGCAGCATTTAGCCCAAATAAGCTCAGGACCTGCAAAAATGCACCTGACCACCAAAGAGTGTAATATTCAGCGAGTCGAGCATATAGCAAGACATACCTGATGCAGAATCATGGGTTTGTTGGCGAAATCAACAAGGGGCTTGGGAAAGCTGAGAGTCAACGGCCTCAACCGAGTTCCAAACCCTCCAACAAGAATAAGAGCCTTCATCCTGAGATGCTCCTACTAATTCTGTAACAAAAAAGATCTAAATTAAATGGAATGCAATATAAACGCTGTATGCAGAAAGATTACTGCGCCTATGTATTAATATTAAATAAACTGAAGAAAGATGTACATTCATGGAACTCTCAGCTGTCATCCTTATCTAAATTGTAGATCAGAGATGATGCAACGAGTGTAAATTGACATTGTTTGCCACAATTAGGAGAAAACTGTAGTTGCAAAATTTTAAAAAAAGTTCACCAAAAAAAGTCAAATTTGGAAGACACATGGCAAAGATGAATAAATATATATGATTGAAGGATCCCAGTCCTCGTGATTTCGGTAGAAGATGATACAATTACCAACTACAGAATAGGCTTAGAATTTCTAGTTTACGATAACTGATCCACTGCATACTTTCTAGGATTGGCCCATATATGATGAAATATCTCCAACAAAATCAGCTCGTGTTTATCTATCACATTGTAAAGTATTCCGCTTACTAATTTTCTTTGAAGGTCTAATTAGGTAAAAATCTCTGGTAATTGAAATTTTAGCTTGCTACATAACTACAGAATGTAAGTTAAAAAAGACAAATCCACTTGTTGCACATTTTGTTGTATGACAGTTACAGAGTTACTATAAACACCAAAGCTTGCTTATTTTCAATCTATAATAATTAAATTAGAATTCACACATTCAATCTGTTAGCATAGATTTCTCAGTAGACAATCACCCTGATGCAACCAAAACATTAAAATGAACGATTGACGAAATAGTACTGCTGAAATAAAAAATAAATAACGCCTATGTTTCTTATGTTAAATATATCAACACAGTCCTTGGTAAATCCTCCTCCCAATGTGTTCCTTGTTTATATATATAACATACAATGATACAAGTTTAACACCTACACTACATTTGTAAGTATGGTTTATGCCCTAGTCTAATGTATGCTAATCACCTAAACTTATAAATCATATAAACCAAATTTCAAACTATTTAACAAAAACAATGTAAAAAGTACAACTCAAACTTCATTCGCAAGCATAGCTTAGCTTTCGAATGTGAGGATGCATTTCGAATCGAAGAAACACCAAGGCCCAAGCAGTACAAAGATAGAACAGAGCAATTAGAGGTAATACATAGCTCAGCTCAATTTTCAAACATACCTACAATAAGTACATAAACACACACACACACACATCATAAAATTTACATTATTCAAACAAATTCGAAACAGAAACGAATAGAATTTCGCAACAAATCATTATTAAGCACAGTATGATCAGGTTCAGATCCAAATTGTTAAACACAATATCAATTATGAACCAAACCACAGATCTAATATGAAATAATCAACAATTAAAATTAAAAAAGCTTGACAAAAGATTGAAATATACCAAGAGAGCAGAGCAGATCTGGATGTTGACTGAGAATGATTAGGGTTGACTTTTTAACGGTATTTTCCCTCGCTTTTTTTTTTATAATATAATGAATATGAATGTGTGTGTATGTGTGTGAATTTAGAGTCAAAACCCAACCCGTTTGATTGTCAGGTTAAGGCTGTGTGTGTGTAAAGTAGTAGAACTAGCATGGATTCATCCTATATATATAGAGATGAGACATAGATTTGTATGTACATGTAACTGTAAACTATGTGCGTGTTTGTTTAGTTTACATACACATGGTCGGTGTGGTGTGTGTATTGTATGTAATGTATTGTAACTGTAAGAGCTGGGAATTCTTTTTCTTTTATACTCCTTCCAACTTAACCAATCACGTATCATTTAGTTTAGGCTTTTCCCTTCTTTTTTTATTTGCCAAGTATCTTGCCTTCGTTATTTTATTTTTCCAAAGATAATAGATTTACAAAATTTTATTTTCACAAAAATTATTAGAAATAAAATAACAATTTCAACCGCTGACGTTTATTTATAGAGTATCTCATTTATTTTGGAGATAATAGAGTATCTTATGAAACAAACGGATAACTATAATATATTATAGTTTCTTGATTTTATATATAATTAATAAATATTTATAGGTGTAAAAAAAACTCCTGTAAAAATAATTTTATCTTGTGTAAATATAAAATGCGGGAGAAAGTAAGTAGTTTGATTGGGGGAGAAAACTTTTATGATTGAGATTGCTGTGGATGAAGAGGGACCCGACCTGGATAAGCAAGGGGGCAAGGTCTTAAAGGATAACGTGAATCATGTAGTATGGGTGGTACTTTCCCCGGCTATTAAACAAGACCAAAAATTATAGACAAAACACATTAATCCGTCTTATAATACAAGTCATTTTTGAAAAAATTATGCATATTAAGAAATTATTAATTCGATAATGTTTTTCCACTCATATCCCTAATAAATGAATGAATGTAGACTCTTACTCAACCCTCATTAAATGTTATACAACTTTCAAGAAGGCTAATTTTGGAATAATGTCATTATGTTTGCATTGGAAAGGAAAAATGGATATATATTATGAGAAAAAAATTTCTTTCAAAAGATACTACTATCATGGGATGGAGGGAGTAATATCAAGCGAGATGGTCCGGGCAGCATATCATATATTTGTGTATTATATAAATGAATTTTCTACGATGTGTTCCCAGTGAGCTTGTTTCAATTAGTTCATTTTCTTAAGTAGTGGTGGATTATCCTGCACGCACAAAAACTACACCAATCAAAATTGTTCAAACTTATAAATTTTCGCGCTTATTGTGCGCCCTTGGGCACATGGTAGAAAATTCGTTTGTATAAAATGATAAAATTCATGTTTTACGTCAAAAAGGTTATTATACATCTGAGATATGTAATACGAATAATAGTCCAGCAGGCTAGGCTACATAACATGCTACTGCTTTGGTCAGCTTAAAACCACAACATAAAGCTACTTTTAGTCATGTTATTGAGTCACAAATCAACAAGGACTTGCATACGGTTATATTTTGGCAGCTGTGCATTTCTGTATAGTTTGTTAGGATTTAGTTAACTTGTGTTGACCAATCTGTGTGTATAAATACTCTTCAGGTGTTCTGTTTTATAACTAACTTGAATGAAATACATTTCATCTTCTTCTTCATTCTCTATCTCCATAGCTGTTCTTATACATATTCATAGCTATATTTATAATTTTATTATGGTATCGGAGCTAAACATGATTGTTATCGATTATGTTATTGTTACATTTTCTACGGTTATCGCTTTAGATCGTTGTATCTTCTACAATTTCCATTAACGACGTGTTATCGACGCATTCGAGCCCTAATTTTCAGGTTTTATTGTTCTTTTGTTCTTGAATCTTCGATTTGTAGTTGAGACTATAATCAATTGATTAGATCTATCTTTGTTTCACATCGTTGTTTTGTTGATCGTCAATTAGACTTGTTTTCTGAACAAATTGACGAATTATAGCGTATTATTCATAGATTCAGTCATGTTGAAATGTGCTTTTGTGAATGATGTTCATGAATCGGATTCTAGTAGTCATTTAGATGATACTGCTGAAGAAGATAAAGATCACGAACAGATTCTGGTGCAGTTATATAATGATATAGCAGTAGATAGCAATGTACATCCTTTGTTCCTTCATAACAATAATCATCCAGGCCTGCTTTTACTAGCTAAGAAGCTTACCGGTCCAGATAACTATGCACCTTGGAGTCGATCTATGCCATTTCGCTCTTAATGCTAGAAATAAGTTTGTTTTGGTCAATGGAGTGTATCCAAAATCAGATTTTAATTTACTGTTGAGTGCACAATGGGAGAGAGTGAATGATCTAGTCATCACTTGGATTCGTAATTCAGTTGCTGATGATATATCAGATGGATTGAATTATGTCACTACTGCTAATGAGGTTTGGAATGAATTATGAGAATTTTTTTCTGGAGTTAATGGACATAGAATTTTCCAAGTGCTTAAAGATATTCATAATCTAGAGCAAGGCAATAAGTCCGTTAAGGTTTACTTTCATAAATTAAAAACATTGTGGGATGAATATGTTGTTCTAGAACCTAATGTTAATTGTGTTTGTGGTGCACATAAGGTTCGGGTAGAGAGAGACCATAAAAGAAAATTGTTGCAGTTCTTAATAGAACTCCATGAGAGCAATTCTACTATTCGTGGTCAAATTCTCATGATGACTCAATTGCCTACTATTTCACAAGCCTATGATTTCGTTAAACATGATGAAAAGACCCGACAGGGACATCAGACATTTTCTACACCTGTTAGTCCTTTTGCTAATGTATTAGTAGCAAGTGCTGATGCCAATGTTGGCTCTAATGGAGTTGTTACAGTCAAGCCTGTCATCAAGTGTTCTCACTGTAATTACAATGGGCATACTAAAGAGAATTGTTTCAAGCTTATTGGTTATCCGTCAAATTGGAAAAAGAAGAAGGAGAGTAGTACAACTACTCAAGGCACTTCTTCTTCTCAGTTTAGGACGTTGCCCAAGTAGTCTCAAGCCAATTTTTGCATTGACAAGTTAACAATCTTTCGCATCATCTACTGATCAGATAAATCAGATGCAGAATCAAATTAATCAAATAAGTCAAATGATGAGTTTCTTCATGGGAAATTATAATAGCACATGCAGTCCAAAGGATCACTTAGTTGGTATGGTCACTTCAAGAGCAAGTCTTGTAGTGTCCAAATCTTCTGCTTACATTTGATTTGTTGATACCGGAGCTATAGACCATATATGTCACTCATTAGATTTGCTGAAAAGTGTTCAAACTCTTTTTAAGCCTTCAGTTTGGCCTTGCCAAATGGTTCTACTATTTTGGTACATCAAACATGTACATTTCATGTTTTTCCGATTGAGTTGCAGAATGTTCATTTCGTGCCAACTTTTGGATATAATTTGTTTTCTGTATCCAAATGGTTGTCTGATTCACAAGGTCGTGTAGTTTTTTTGCATGAGATTTGTGAATTCTATGATTATCAGTATACAGTTTATTTAATTAATGGCAAGTTACTCGACGGTCTTTATCATTTGGAATGCCCGGTGACTTGTGGATACAGTCCTCCTGATTCCCAACAAGTAAATAATGTGATTACTAAACACAAGCTTAGTGCTCTTTGGAACTTAAGTTTAGGTCATGCATCTAATGATGTATTACATCATATTTCTAACATCAAACATCATGTTCTGGACAAGAGTAATCAAAGTTGTCATATTTGTCCTATTTCCAAACAAACGAAGCTGCCCTTTTCATTGAGTACTAGTCCAACAGAGTTTGCTTTTCAACTCATTCAAGTTGACCTATGAGGACCTTATGCCCATGAGACAGATGATGGTTGTCGTTATTTTCTCACTATGGTTAATAAACACAGACGAACTGTTTGGACTTTTATGTCGTTAAATAAACAGTTTGTTTTTACTCAGATTAGAGATTTTTTGGTTTCCGTTAAAACCCAGTTCAAAACTAAAGTGCGGCAAATTCGTAGTGATCATGGAACTGAGTTCTTCAATACTGCAATAAACTCTCTTTTGATTGGTAAAGGAATTATGCATCAGGCCTCTTGTGTTGGTAAACCTGCACAAAATGGTAGAGTTGAACGTAAGCATCGACAGCTTTTATCAATTGCACGTGCTATTCATTTTCAATCCGGTCTTCCAATTCAGTACTGGGGTGAATGCATTTTGACTGCTACATACATTATTAATCGATTGTCTACTCTAATCCTTAGCAACAAGACACCTTTTGAATGTTTGTATGGTAAGCCACCTGACTACAATCAACTTCGAGTATTTGGCTGCTTATGCTATTCATCTATTCATGAAGTTGTTAAGTTTACCCCTCGGGCCATAAGATCTGTCTTTTTGGGTTATCCTTCTGATCATAAAGGTGTTAAGCTCTTAAATCTTAATACCAAGGAGTTTTTTATATCACGACATGTTGTCTTTCATGAGACTTAGTTTCCTTTTCGTGATGACACTTCAAAAGCTTCTAAGACAGATCTTTATTATATGCATCATTGGTTGGAAGCTCATGTTGATCTTGATATGTCTAATGGAGTCAACTTTGATTCTAATTCTGGTATTGTTGCAGATATTGGTTCTTCATCTCCTGTATTAAGCACCAATATTCCTGATTCTTGTTCGTTGGGTGATGTTTCTGTTACTTCTTTTTCTAATTGGCATACTTTGCCACCTCATGAAGATACTCTTATTAATCTTGCACCAGACACAAACTTGGTTCATGATTCTACTGAACATTTTGTTCGTAAGTCCAGCAGGAATGGTAAGCCACCTGCTTGGTGGTCTGATTATCAAGTTCATAATGTACAAGGTGTTTGCTCTTCAGTCAAGTATCTTATGTCTAGTTTTCTTTCTACTAGTTCTTTTTCTACTAAGCATGCTGCTTTCTTTAGCCAAATTGTTCAGAATAAAGAACCCAAAACCTTTGTTCAAGCTGTACAAGATCCTATTTGGATTGATGCCGTGAATAAAGAATTGGATGCACTCAAATCTAATAATACCTGGATCTTGGTACCACTTCCATCTGGAAAACAAACTATAGGCTGTCGCTGGGTTTTCAAGATTAAATATCTGGTTAATGGAGAGGTTGATAGGTTTAAAGCCCGCTTGGTAGCAAAAGGATATACAAATGAACCATGAGTTGACTTTCATGATACTTTTGCACCTGTTGCAAAAGGGAAAACTGTTAAAAAAGTCATGGCTGTTGTAACGTCTAAAAATTAGCCTCTTTTCAGCTGGATATAAATAATGCGTTTCTACATGGTGACCTCAGTGAAGAAGTTTACATGAATTTACCACAGGGATACATTGTTGATTAAGCTTCTTTTCGGCTTGTTTTCAAATTAATTCGATCAATCTATGGTTTGCGTCAAATATCTCGTCAGTGGAACAAGAAGTTATCAGATTTCTTACTGTTTCTTGGATTCAAACAGTCTCTTGCTGATTATACCTTGTTTACACATCAACAAGGAGCATTTTTTACTGTGGCTGTGATTTACGTTGATGATATTCTGCTGACAAGCAATTTCACGGACTTTATTGAAACAATCAAGGCAGCTTTACATGTTAAATTTAGCATCAAAGATTTAGGACAAGCTAAATATTATCTGGGTCTTAATATTTCCCGCACTGATTCTGGTTTACTCTTAAGTCAACAAAAGTTTGTTATCGATATGCTTGCTCACACTGGTTTACTTCATTCTAAACCTCTGTCTATTCCTTTGGATCAACATACAAAGCTATTTGACAACATCAAATTTAGAGTTCTTCATAAAAGTCCATCTCTTTATCGAAGCCTGGTTGGTAAGCTTTTATATCTGACTTTTACATGTCCTGATATCAGCTACTCGGTGCATTTGCTTAGCCAGTTCATGCAAGCACCTCGAGAGAAACATCTAGATGTTTTATTCAGGGTGTTAAGGTACTTAAAGTGTACTATATGCATGGGTCTTTTCTTTCCAATTCATACGCATTTGATACTCAAAGGTTTCCATGATAGTGACTGGGGAGGATGCACTATGTCTGGACGTTCTACCACTGGTTTCTTGTTACAATTGGGGTCTTCTCTTATCTCCTGGCAAGCAAAGAAACAGATTGTCACGTCTCAGAGTACTGTAGAGGCTGCGTATCGAGCGTTAGCCTCCATTACTACTGAGATCATGTGGCTCAAATACTTGTTGGTTGATCTACAAGTTACCGTTACTTACAGTGTTGTAGTTTGTTGTGATAATCACGTATCTATTGATGTAGCTAATAATCCAGTTTAACATGCTCGTACCACCATTGAACTGGATTGCCACTTTATCAGAGAAAAGGTGCATGCTGGAGTCATTTTACCTCAGAAAATTCCTGGTAAGCTGCAGCTGGCTGATATTCTCACAAAGGCACTTGGTGGTACAACTCATTGATTTATTTGTTCCAAGCTTGGTCTTCACAATCCTTGTGTGCCTCAAGCTTGTGGAGGGATTAATACGGATAGTAGCCCCAGTAGGCCAGGCTACAGAGCATGTGACTGTTTTGATCAGCTTAAAGCCACAACATACGGCTACTATTAGTCATGCTATTGAGTCAAAATCAACAAGGACTTGCATACTGTTATATGGACGTAGTCAGTTTTTGACAGCTGTGCATTTCTGTATAGTTTGTTAGGATTTAGTCAACTTGTGTTGACCAATCGATATGTATAAATACTCTTCAGGTGTTCTGTTTCATAACTAGCTTGAATGAAATACATTTCATCTTCTTCTTCTTCATTCTCTATCTCCATAGCTGTTCTTATACATATTCATAGCTACATTTACAATTCTATTACCTTATACTCTATTCTAATATTAATGAGTAATAATGACAAATTTAATTAATACTAAGATATTTTCATGTATATGAATTTTTGAAATATTATCTTACTTCAAATATTTAGATATGAGTCGATGATACATTTATACGTAGACGTGTTTGTATGCAGACTAGTACCAATCTATGAACACATTATAAGAAGTTAGGTGATAAATTTTGATTAGTTACTTTTCAATAATTATAATGAGTCTCCTTATGCACACAAATTCTCGCCAATAAAAATTATTCAACTCATAATATAGTGTGTTCATGGACACACTAGACAAACTTATAAAAATTAACTACATTCATTATTTTCCTACGTTATACTCACTTTATACATTAATGGTCCCATCACTTTACCCATTTTTCTTATTTTTATCCACTAATTTACGTTTTTTTTTTAATTTTTGTGGTCAACCCAAATGTAAAGAATTGTGTGGGATGGAGGGAATATGAATTAAACTTGTACTTAATCTCATAATATTATAAATTGAAACTGATTTTGGAGCATCTCCAACAAACTCTTCAAATAAGCTCTTAACTTGAAATATAAAGAGCAATACTAAAATTAGAGCTCCAGTAGACTCTCAAAGCATCTCCAAGAGACTAGCTAAATGAACCCTTAGATTCAAAATATAAGGAATTTAACATAATATGTCACTCTTAAAAGACTAGCTAGTTGTTCCTTAAAAATTTGACATGCATCTCTTCAACCTTATTTTGTTAACGAACTATGTCTCATTCTTCATTTCATTTTTATGAATAAAATATTCATTTATAATCCTTCTTTTCCTATCTTTATCTTTTTTTTAAATTTAATATTATAATAACAATGAGGAGCATATATAAAGAGAGTGTTATTGAAATTGTCTTCCCTTAAAATATCTTAAATCACTAAAAATCTAATTGTTTATTATATTTATAAGAAATGTATTAAGAAACTCTTGAAGATACTCTTAGAGACTCTTTAAAAGTTTAAGAATGTCATCTCTTTCCTCAATTGTAAAAGCCACTATATAATTCTTAACTCTTATTTTATATACTCCTACATAATCTCGATTGTTATCAATAAAACATGCTTTATCTTTCTCTCCACTTTATTTTTATTTCATGAGTTCAAGTTACTTTTAAAAATATCAAAATAAATAAAAAGTGAACGCAAAAAATTTTGTTAGAGATAATGTACATTATGTTACTAAATAGAGCTTCCTCGATTTGAGGAGTCACCTTCATGCAACACCCGGAGGTTGAAACAATTTGTAATATAGCAATTGAGGGAATTTATATAAATGCTTGGGTGATATGATATTTATAAAATTATCCTTTTATTTTGTAAAAAAAATTTAACTTAACCTCATGTAACTTCTCTGAGACCATCCTCAAAAGAGTGGGCTGAGCAACCGAACCGAACCGAATTAACCGAAAACCGAATTGATGTTTTTTTTTAAACCGAACCGAAATTACTTATAAACCGAACCGAATTATTTCGATTTATTCGGTTTGGTTTGTAAAAACCGAAATATTTAAAAATCCTAATTTTTTTATTTTAAAACTAAAGTTGCATTTGCGTCCCTACCATCACCTGACCGCAACTTTGAAATTGAAAGCAAAAGAAAGGCAAAATAAATTGAAAATCATTTACAAGATTTAATAAAAAGGAAACAAAGAATAATCGGAGAAGTTAAAAGTAAAAATATGCAAATTGCAGTTACACCCCTTCACAATCAGTTCTCACTGGTCACTAGTCACTAGTCAATAGAGTAATAGAGCATTACATGCCATTAAGATGTATCAGATGAAGAACCAGATGTATTACCCCGCTATGATCTGTATTTTCATGTTTTTTAATTTAACATGAATTAAAAATGTTAATATCTTCTATTGTTACAATAATATTATGATTTTATTTTATTAAAATAGAATTGCTTATGTTATTCTTGTAAAAGAAGGTGGGTGGTCAGAAAAAAATTAAAAATATAATATGCTTTAATTATATTATTATTATTATTATTATTATTATTATTATTATTATTATTATTATTATTATTCAACTTTATTAAATAAACTTGCCCGTGATATCCTTGAAAAAATGAGATATTTTAATTACCCGTGATATTTTTGGAAAATAGGGATATTTTAGTTGTTCGTGATATAAAAAAGTTAATTGGTTAATTATTAATATTTATATTATTATTATTCTACTTTATTAAATAGATTTGTCCATGATATTTTTAGAATAAAGAGATATTTTAGTTGTCCGTTAAATTTTTGGGAAAAAAGATATTTTAGTTGCCCGTTAAATTTATGGAAAAAAGATATTTTAGTTGTCCGTGATATTTTTGGAAAATGAGAAGTTTTAGTTACCCGTAATATTTTTGGAAAATGAGATGTGTTACTTGGAAAAATAGAAAAAGTAACATATTTTAGTTGAAAAAATTAATTGGTATCTTAGTTGAAAAAGGTAATTGATTAACTTGATTTGATTTGATTGCCCATGATATTTCTGGAATTAGATGTGTTTTAATTAAGAAAAAGAAAATGTAACATTTTTTTAATTGAAAAAGGTAACCACATGTGATATTCTAGGATTGCTCATGTTAT
>PHNY01271444.1:43572-64161 GCA_003724115.2 Anethum foeniculum | reverse complement strand
CACCCCCCCCCCCCCCCCCTCTTTCCTTTTTTATTTTTGCTAAGCAGTACTTTCCCCCCTTTGATTGATAAGATATACCCCACAGTTGTAATATCTTGTCAGTATAACACCAGTGTATGATGGAATATCAACCAACAAAACTGAATCTGTAATTCTTTTCCAAAGGTAACAAGACTGGTGTACAAACAATTTGTTTCTTCAACTCATCTGGAAAGACTATTTTCTTTTGTTACAGAGTAGATAACATTAAAACATCCAAATAAATACATACCCGGAATCAATTTCTATATATGTAAAAGAAAAAAACGCACCAAATGCTTGCTGCTAGCTTTAATGGTTAAAATTTCTATTGTGTAATGGACGAACTTCTGTAAATACCCTAAGACCAGTAGGGTCTTCATCTTTAACTATATCTTCCCGGAGAAGTATTTGCTATACCTCTTTTAACTGTATATGGAGCTGAGGAGAAGTCGTACTATCGGAAGTCACAATCTAATCTAATATCCAGAAGTTCAAAAGTATGATGTGTGGCTTTCTTCGAAGAATGCATCCAAAAATTTTGTTCCCGTGGTTCCGGATTTATTTATCACGTACTTCTTTTGGGAGTATATCAGCTCGTCTGAATCTTATGTTGAACTTCCATCCTGTAACCATATACACAAGAAGCAGATCAGATGCAATAATTCCTCATATACTTTGGCAATTATAGTCTCTTTCAGAATTCAGACCCTCAAAAATGTAAGCAATGAAGTTCAGCTATAAGGAAAGACTACTCCATAATTCTTGAGCTGTATTTGTTTCACAAAAGGTTAAGCTTAGGATAACACTCTATTGCTCTTTTAACAAGGGACTATATAGTCCCAGAAGTAATCTTTGAAGTTATCCTGTGGTCTAATAGTCCCAAACGGAATCCTTGAAGTTATCCTATGCACATATTATAAATTTTCATTTTATGCCATGTCTAACGACTAAAAGTCCCAACGTAATCCTCGAAGTTATCCTACGTACTAAGATTATAATTTTCCAGCTTATAGTAATTCCATGGAGTGGAGGATTTAAGCTTTTTCTCAGATAAACTAACAGTTGATGGAAAAACTCCAGGTTTATATGTATAATCCAATGTATATCTGTAGTACAGAATTTGAGATAATAGCTCAAGGCTAATCCATTGAAACAAACATGGCTATTTCTAGAATTGTAATCTAGTGGGTACCCCTCTCGTCTCGGTAACAAGAGATCGGGGAACCGAACCTCAGTGGAGCAATGTGCGCAAAGTATTTATATTTCTCAAATGACCAAAAAAGCATAGGTTTGTATCATTTACAGTGCCTAAAAGTTTAGGCTAACAGTAACAAAAGATCGAGGAACCAAGCCTCACTGGAGTCGTGGGTGTCAGTATTTAAATTATCTTAGGTAGGACCGTTGCAAACAGTAACAGATCGAGGAACCAATCACTGGAGTCCTGGGTGTTGGTATTTAAATTTCTCACACGACCAAAAGAACATGGCCTTAGCACTATTTATAGTGCCTTGAGGTTTTGGGTAAGAGAAAATTTTGCATAATATTAGGCAGGACTGTTGCAAAGATACCGCCCCCACCCCCCCAAAAAAAAAAACAGAACAAAAACTTACCGCTATTTCTTGAGAAGAATTTTAATATCTCGTCAATAATGATTACCTGCACGAGATTAAATAGAAGTGGACCATTCAAAATATAAACACTTATTATTATAAAGAAAAGAATTACTTAAAGATCAGGAAAAAGATCATCAATTGACTAAAGGAGGCCTTGTCCTAGCTAGAAGGAGCCCAAAAACTGATTCCAGTGCAAAAACAATTTAATTTCCATGAAAGATATGAGATAAAAGGTGTAATCACATTATAGGCTATATGCACTCGCTAAATCTTCTATTTCTTAAGACCTGAAACCTTTTTTTTTGCACTTGGCGTGCAGAGGTAAATCCACTTAGAATGAAGTCAGCCCTCTAATTTTTGAGGGAGGGTTGGCAGTATCTCAATATACATGGAAATGCTTATATCAAACACAGTGTCGGACCCACATAACTAATGAACCACCCACTTGAGGATCATGATGTCATTTGTATATTATAAAAGAAGATACATGATGGAGCACTTCCCTGAATTTTATTTGTCACCATTGGATGGAAGAAAGACAATATATGCTTATTTGTCGCACCATTTTATATTGAATTAATTCCGACAAGTGGTGACATTTAACGAATAGCACGTGAGATGCTAAGTTACAAAAAGGAGTCTCAGCTGGGTGATACTTGGAAGTATTTCAAGAAAAAAGTAATATATTAATAAAAACAACTTACAGGAAATGAGAGATACAAGACAACAGTCCATTCAGCCCAAGTTAAGGGTGTCACCTGGAACAAACATTGTACTTTCAAACACACGAACTTAAGGATTTCGAGTGACATACTAGCTAATCCAAAAGTATATTAGTTTATTTTTCCATTTATTTGTAACAAATCAACAATGAACTTACCGAGAAGAGAATAGATAGTGGTTCAACATATAAAATCAGCATGTGCAGGAGCATAGTTAGAACGATTGAAGCAACAAGCCACATATTAGTCCACGGAGGGATAACACTGAAAAAACAGTACAAAAAATATATTGTCAAACTTCTAAAAACCATACCAGATTGCTTTTTACCAGTTTTCACTTCTTCTGTTTATAAATTATTAGTAGTAGGAAAAGTATAATGTTATCAGTCCTCACAGAAAGTAGGCACACAAAAGTATAATAATCATTATATTAAATTATCATGTAAGTAGCATTTTGAATGTAGTTAAGTAGATGCGCTACAATACACACTTCAGATAATAATGGTTAAGCAATTTCATAATGTTACACTGTTGCCTACTGAATACTGGTCAGCATCTATATTGTTGGAGATAAACTATACTGAGTCCCACAATGGCTGGATAAAGTTTAGTTATTTCAAAAGAATTGGTTAAGTTTTCTTCCTTGTGTTTTCAGTTGATATCATTGTTCGACATGAATGCATCGAGAATTACCACAACATATATTACATATCCCACACAAAAAGCTATAAATGCAATTATATTAAAATCTTAGAAGGCTTATCTACATAGCCAACTAAAATAAAATAAGTTAGATTAGCCTAACCAAATCATAAATTTCTTAATTTGTGTAATAGTCAAATTAGCCATTTTTTATGCACTGGAGGGTGTAAGTTGGTTCAACTGCAAGTATGCTGAGAATCTAATGCAAATCCATTTCATTTCTTCGTGATATTAACATTATCCATATTTATCAGAAACACTTTTGACAAATATTAAGGTTATTTATGGTTACGTACCAAAGAGATTGATTTTCACTCAGATTGTTTAATGCATTAAACATCTCAACAACAACTAACACCGTCATTGACACAGTTGATGGGTGCCGATCATCAAATATACTGCAAGGATACAAAGTCTCCCTAGTTGAACAACTGTCAAAATTTATCTGAAAAAAAAAATTGCTGCCAATCAGTATTCTGAACACAGTCAAAAGACAAATCACCAAAATTGATTTGTACATTGCCAGAAAGTTCAATAAAAAATTATGAAGCCAGTGAATTATTCACACAAATTTCCAGAGATCCAGTTAATGAAGGTTGACGAGAAACACTTATTCAGGTTCAAATGAGCAAGTCAAGAATTTTAATCAAATTTCATACAGGATTGCACACACACATATATGTAATGCTTGCTCTGTCCCCAAATGAAATGACCTAAACAAATTTAAGAAGCATATGGACTTAATTCTAGCAGATAACATATACTAAATATTAAATTTAATTTTCATAAGGTAAGAGACTTCTCTTATTATAAAATATCCAAGTAACTATCCAAGTAACTGTAAATCTACGAAACCATTCTCCCTTACAAATCTAAAGACCCAAAGGCCTCTTGGTCTAGCGGTATCTCTCTCACTCACTTTATGGGAGGTCGAGGGTTCGACTTTGGTCAAAAACAAGGTAGGTGATTGCATGTGTAGTGATACAGAACTTGAAAATATATATTTCTTGATATCAACAATTTGACAGAAGTTTCAAGTATAAGTAGTTTACATGTGGTTCATGGTTATTTAGTAATTATTTACATAAAAAATTTAGAAAGATCAATGGAAAAGTTTAATGACTAGATGTTATATTCTTCTTCAAAAAAGAAGAGGACGGGTTATTATGTGGATGCAATTAATAGTATAATCTTCTATACCAAACCCCAGTTATCCATAATAATTATTTGCCAAGTACCAGGAGATATTCGTACTTAGTATAGTTGATTAGGGTTATACGAGAAACTATCACATTAATAATATTCCAATAATACAGACACCCGTGATCAATATTAAATTCATTTGTTAACAATTTACTGGTCGTTAATGTAATTCCCAATGTTAAACAGCGGATATTGTCTATCGCAACTTAATTTGGACAAAAGAATGAAAAAGGTATAATAAAAGTAGCGAAAGAATGGCTTCGAAATATATTACTGAATATATGAGCTTCAGTCCGCTGATATAATAACCTAAACAAATGCAGCACAAAAACCACAACATTCCTACACAAACTAATTTTAAATGACACTTACCAACTCACTATATGAGAGCTTTGGCCCACTATCTGAGTAAAGAAACCACCATATAAACCCCGCAACAGTAGCAAGTCCAACATAAGCTAAAATAGGAAAACAAAAGTGTAATCACAAAGCAAACATTAGGTATAAAATACAATATCTATACCATGGCAAAATACAAAATATAATTTAATACACATCCAGCTACTAGTAGTATAAAATTCCATCCATGTCAAATGTACTATGCTGATTAATGGGCACCAAGCCGGCAATTCACGTGTAGAAAAATTATAATATTATATGTACCTACCTCCAATAACTAGATAACGAAAAAAGAGCCACCCAGTGACAACTGCTTCATTGACCTGCCATTGGACAAGAGGAAAATAGATAAAGAGAAAATCGGAAGAGGTGATTTCTACCAACTGAACAACATATAGTTGATTATTTGGACGGTACTAAATCCCATGTTAGCAAGTACAGAGACGAATTTACATGCCTCTGAGTAAAAAACTCAAATATATTAAACCTCTCTGCCAAGAATAAATTAAAGATATGCTAATTACGTCAAGAAAGTCAAACTTTAATATACAGGACTCTCTAGATCTGGACAGCAGAAACATAAGTTGTACAACCATTATTGCAATGAATGTGGATAGTTCTAGATCACGAAACACCAATACGCTATATCCCTTGCCAAGGAATTCTGTAATGTCCCAGTAGGATTTTAATTTATGCTAATGGTAAAAGAACAGCAGCTAGGACCCCAAACAAAATTTTCAGATTAGTGTCTAATTTCAAGACCACATTAGTAAATGTTTCATGTGAGTAGGAAGACATTTCCTTTTATCACTTCTTATCTGTCTCTGTCTCTCTCTCTCTCTCTCTCTCTCTCTCCAGCAGTATAGTTGATATTTTTTCTTAACCGAGGTAAATAAACATCCACAAAAAATTAAACCAAAAATTAAAATTATATTGATGACATAGATTTCTTCTTAACTGAGGTAAATAAACATGTTTGAAAAAAGAAAAATTCATTTAGAATTATTATATATAAAGCACCATTCGGTCTAGTAATGAGTCACTTCCTAGGAACTTAAGACACAATTAGAACTTCCAATAAAGAAAGCTACACTGTAATGTTTTTGGCTAACCATGAAGCAAGTAGAAGTTAAATAAAAGGAAAATCAAGTAATAATAATAAAATGCCGTAATTGGACTTGGCATGGAGAGGATAGGTTAGCAACTTGCAATGTTGCGGCTAAGTTGTATATACAACGTAAAGTTGACTTTTGTTTGGATCATTTTAAATTAAACCAAACACAGTAAAAAAATGCCACATTCATGGAATTTGCACCAACATAGTTAAGTTACATTAAAACAAATGAGGCCTATATAGATATGACAAAATAACAGTTAGATGAGGCTCATTCCTATCCAACGGTCTTCTGTGTTTATACCATCTAGCATATATAACAAATTCTATGCGACGACTTTCTACAAATTTTGGATAATTAATTATATGCAATACCTTGCGAGGTTTGACCTTCATCACGTCCGAATCTTGCTTATTGAACCCAATAGCAGTGGCAGGCAATCCGTCAGTAACTAAATTTACCCATAGAAGCTGGACCTGGAATCATACGATTAACAAAACAAAAACAAAGTTACATCCAAAGGTAATATTATTAGTATTTTAAGTGTTGCGTTTGCAATAAACAGAACTTGACACTACAATTGTATTCTCAAAGCATGTAAGTAAATCCCAAATTGTGACTTTAAAAACAGTCGATTAACCAGAAACGGTCAAAGTGGGGAATAACATGATTATTAGTCGGAGACATGCCAAACAACAGAGACAACGTATTAACACGGGTATTGGAGGAATAAAATGAAACACCCCTTTACTAGAGAAATGGCATTATACAGAAAAAATTGTGTAGCCTCGGTGAAGAAATGACTCTTCCTTGTGACACTCAGGGTATATATCACACCAAGTAACATATGGATATAATATTCAAACATAGTACAAACGAAGTGACGCACAGGCACAAGTGTATCAGGAATCCCAAGTACAGCTGCCACAAATATACAAACTACTTCGCCAATGTTTGAAGATATCATATATCTGATGAATTGCTTTGTGTTATTGTATATGGCCCTCCCCTCTGCAACAGCCTGCTTGCATAAACAGTTATTTTTAGATGAAGTGAAACATGAAATGAAATAGATTCAAGAGTACTGAGATATAGAACTTGTAGAGAAATGTACACGAGAAGCTTACCGCAACTATGGAAGCAAAATTATCATCAGCCAAAACCATATCTGAAGCACTCTGGAAATCGAAAGATACGGCTCAGAATTAGTATGTCAACATATAACACATTATAAAAATAAACGTATACAAAACAGTACTCACAAAACAATCCAATAACTAATTATTAGCTGCAATGACGATTTCATTGACCAATCTGCTTTCTATGTACGTACCCCATGCACTGGTACACTACATATACATATATAGAGTTGGACTAGGAAATTTATGCTGAACGTTCCGTAAAGTAGAGTCGGATTTAATTCCCAAGTATCTTAAGAAAATACATATACATCAAGATAGAAAAACACTTGAAATATCCTACAACTTTTCCTCCCCAACCCAGAAATACACAAAATCAACAGAATAAAAATAGGATCACATAAAAATACTAAATAATTTTTACCATAAAACAAAATACGCAAAGGGAAAGAAACTATATATGCAAGTATAGTGCTTGCGCTTAAGCAACCAACTGTGGATTAAAAAACGTATACAAAGTGCAGAGTGAAGAAAGTTACTTTGACAGCACTCCAAAATGACCAAAAAACGGAACACAAGAAATACCTTGGCAACTGCTGTTCCAGATCCCATCGCAATCCCTATGTCTGCTTTTTTAAGCGCAGGGGCATCGTTTACCCCATCACCAGTCATTGCGACCTGTATGTTACTTATTAAATTAGTGTCTAGTTTCTGGCAAAGGATAAAGTAATACAGAAAAGTATGTATAAATTGCACTGGGCATAATCAGCACTGTGCATGATCGTTTTAGTGCCACTACTGGTAGTGATCTATTCAAGAAGCGGTAAGCAACAATGAAATTTCCGAGAAATATCTACAGAAGGCAATATTTAGCAAGTCATATTCTTTAATTAGACGAAAAAGACATGTCACATGTTTTTAACCAGGTTCTTCCAAAGGTTAAAGCACATGAGATAATCTTGGCACACAAACACATACATAGAATGTGCACGGGGATGCAAAACGCTTATAACATCAAGGATTTTGCAGAATAAGGCTCCAACGTTTAGCCGAATGTCAAAACATAGTACCAACTCAATGATTATGGCTATACCCAACAATAAAATCCTTAGACTATAATAATGATAATATAAGAACTCAAAGAAACATCATTGATAGAATGTCATCTACAACAGACAGCCTAGAAGATACCCAAAAAGACAGCATGTGCCGAAACAACACTCAGAGGATGTTAAAGTAAGAGAATCTTTTCAATCTTCTCTCTACCGATGGCCAGATAAGTTCTATAATCTGAAAGGCAGAAACTATAAGGAGAAGTAAAAAAACCTAAATTTCTACTTAACATAGCAAAACTTGCAAACATAGACTTCCCAATACTCACCACCTAAGTACGAGGAAAAGGGATACAAGCTTCTGAAATAGCAGGCGGAATAATAATGGATAGGTTATGGATAAGAAAGATGCAGGTTTACCGGTTTTTGACTATTGCAATTAAAAACATTTACCTTGCTTAACCAAAAAAAAAACATTTACCTTGCCTGTGAATCACCTGCATGTTTCTATACTTTTCACCTATTTCGTTTTATGTGCATGGATAATTCAGAATCTCGTATCATTTTTGACATCACATTAGTGTATATTGTAAAATTATGATGCAGCACAATAATGAAAATAGTATGATTCTAACAATCTTAGGTTATTGAACTGTGGAACATTCACTTCCCAAGAAATTGTGACCATAAAAGGAAAATAATCGACCACAACCAATTGGCAAAAAAGTTGAATGTCTAACAAGCATCCAACAATATAAATAGAGAAAGAAAAGCCTGACATACTAAAGCCCTAATATTTGGGCCAAATAAAATACAATCCATTCTTTCAAGTAGGTCCAATAATAAAAAAAGACAGCTGATCCCATCATATTATCTGTTTGCATTTCTGCACTGTTAAATACTTAGTTCATATCTTCTGTGTTGGTTTATGTTCAGTTTTAAATTAAGATTTGGACACTAAAAGGTCGTAAATTCGATAACCTTGTACAGTGATAAATATTATTTGGCTATCTGCAGTGATGTCTTTGTAAATTTCCTGGATGTCGGTTGTAGCCAGCAAATTTTTCCTGAAGTTCCTAGATTAAACTTTCTCTAAAATCCCAGGACTTTTAGTCTTATGTATAGCCAGACCAAAATAAGGTTATACAGAACCAAAAACAAACGACTGCAAGAGGACAATATTCATCCTTCTCTGCATTTGAATACTTGTGAGCTGTGATAGACTCAAGCAGAAAGAATGCCAATGAAGGGGATAATAAGCTAGATTTCACTGAATATGGTTAACTGGGCATAAATTATTATCACAAATATGAAAGTTTATATATACTGACCACTTCATTTTGGTGTTGCAGTGCTTCAACCAGCATCCTCTTGTGGGCTGGTTCAACCCTAGAATTGAGTGAAAAAATACATGTAAGAAATAATGCTTTGCAAGAGAACCATAAATGGCAGCAGGAACAGTTGGTGGCAAAACCAATTTCAACAAAAGAAGGCTCATAGACTTACTTTAGATACATCAGTTGTCAAGCTGAGCTACTGATAGCTTGACCGCTTGAACTTAAATAGTCAAGTTTTTCACTAACAAGCATAATAACGTCCTACTAGTAATTTAAGACTCCTAAATTGACTTCCACGCACAGCATCACATAAATTTACTTCTTTCAGATTGACAGATTAAAAATTCAAACCTTCTATTACTAGACGGTTGGAAATATGTATAATTTTATGTCTTAAAATGTCAAATTATTTCCAATAGCTTGTGAGTACTAAAGAATTGCCAACATGGTCAACCTATTCAGCCCTTCTTCCACCACCTTTCTGCTTTGACAAAAGTGTAGGTCAGTGAGTGTTACTTTGCACCATCTAGCTTCATCATGTTTTATACTTTTTACAACCTCTCCCCTCGCTTGCAATTTTTACAATATTATACCACTTTATAACCAAATAAAAGCTAAAAGAGGACAAAAATAGAGGTATACCTTGTAAAAAGTGTCATGCGTTGCAATGCTATTGACTTTTGCAAGGCTGGAAGTTCTTCAAATTCAGAAGCAGTATAAGACTGTCCTGCAAAATCTGCCAAGTGACTAAATGCCCCTATCTTCCGGCACAGTGCTTCAGCAGTAATCTAAAGATATCATCATCATTAGAAAATAAATTAGCAACAAATATGCAGCATTCGCAGGAAATTGAAACTTATAAAAAATCACCTGTTGCTAATTACCTTATTATCCCCTGTGACAACTATAAGACGTATGCCAGCAGTCATGCAAGAGAGTATTGCCTTGTTTACCTCCTCTCTTGGAGGATCCAGCATTCCAACCTATATATTGAATACAAGAATATTAAGATACCAACTTAAAAGGAGAAGCGAGACCGTTAATTAATGTAAATATACAGAAACCAAAAAATTTCATCTAAATGCCACTAAGACCACTAAAGCAAAAGTAGTTAGCGTTAGTTCTGCTAGCACATTTAGCTTATGTAAAAATTTGCAAGAAGTATATAAGATATGTATAACACTGACGAGGAAATGTATCATAAATCAAGACTAATAGATTAATTGTGCAAAGGTGATCAGGATTGCGAACAACAGGAGGAAGGTGGCCTTTGGAACCCTGTGTACATTAGGATCTTAAGATTTAGCCATCTATCATATTTTCAGTTCCCTATTTTTATTTCAATTTATATTAGTTTATGATGTAATGTATTAGACACTACATTCTCTTATCCAAAATCGTGCAGTGAAAAAACCATCATTCCTCGAAACTTTTTATTATCAACTAGAGTCTGGAAGGACGTAAGCTCTATTTCATTTTTATTTTCTACAGGAACTAAAAAAAAATTAGATCCCTGTAGGTTTCTACTAATGATCAAACTAAAAGAAAACTCGCACCTTAGGTGGATAACGGGTTTCATCTTGATCACACACTTATTATTCGCAACGTATAACTACTTTTATACGAGTTAACATCATGTCTGGGGGATGGGGGGGAAGAGGTGAATCAATCTAACTACCTCAAGCCTTTTCATAAAAAATAAGTAGCAGCGACCTCCAAATCTATTATTCAGGAACATCAGAATGACAAAGCAATACACCTTAAAAGTAATTGGATGAATCATGATGTTTATAAGAAACCCCTTTAAAAAAATGTTTACAAGACAGATGCCACATAATTATGTTAAGGAAAGATAGCATACCAACCCAATAAAGGTAAGGTCTTGCTCATCGTCAAAAGAAATAGCCTGTTGGCCTATTGGCATTCTTTTCAATGCTAAAGCCAGACATCTTAAAGCTTCTTTTCCTGCAAAACTGAAAAATAAACAAAACATACCTCAATGAAAGGGGCAATAATTACAATAAACTAATCAAGGTACATTGAAAAAGGCATTTGCATCTCCTGCGAGAAAAAAAGGCCCCTGTTAAGCAAAAATTTGACATTGGTGCAGGGATTGAACCTTTCACCATTTTGACTATATTATGTAGGAAAATGGTGTAAATGGTTAAAAAAAAAAAGAGGGAAAATGCCCATGGACAAAACAATCGGCTGGAAAACACAATAAACCCGCAAATTTATAAACTGTTCATCAGTATACAATTCTACTATTATAAATTATAATTAACACTATTTCTAAATACAAAACATAAAACAAATACAACTTGATATTTTAATTCAGTGCTCCAATCACATTATCTAAAATCTGATTGTTTCTCTTTTATAATCTACTGTCAAAGATCTTTAATAGTCTCATCAGTTTTTACATATATCACGCCAAAACACAGAAGAGATTTGGTAGATGCACCAGCCACCATAGCAGAAGTTCATAAACGAGCAAGAGAAAAGATTTTGCACAAGAAGGAAAATTAAAAACAATCTGAAGGAAAATGAAATACGATCTGATGTCAACATTTACATACTCTGTCGCCATACAGTCATTGATATTTTAAAATTAAGCTGGAATTGTTTGTACTTTATTCATTTAAATCTTGCCATAGACATTTTGTTTCTGCCTACTTGTTATCTTTCTTCTTATTAAAGTGCATTGGACTATCACAGCACAACAAATTATATAACTTGAAAACCGTAAATATATATATACACACACACACACACACACACACACACACACACACTTAAGCCCAAGTTTCCAATTCCAAATAATACACCACCGATTCACCATACACACCTGCAAGCAAATATATAGATAGACACGTGCATACATAGTTTATGCCCTTAGTGTAATGCATTACAAGTCGTGTGTGTTTGTGTGTGTGTCTGTATTTCAATATTTACATGCCTTGTGTGCAACTATGGATCTAAATACATCTATTCTGACCTCTGAAATCGTGATTCAAGCTCCGCTCTGATGCTTGCAGTTAAAGGTATGGTGGAACTATTATCATTGCAGAGGATACTTGTGCACCTAGAAATTATACTCTCTGGTGCCCCTTTTGAGAACATAATTTCCATCTGCTTTCGACTACAAAGGACACTCATCATTTTACGATCACGGGAAAACTCCAAAATGGAAATCTGCAGGTATTGAACAAAACAATACTTAAAAAAATGACATGTAAGAAAAACAGTACTTAAGAATGACCGTAGAAAAATTTAAGCACAACTTGAATTTCAGTTGGCCAATTTATAGGTTGGAGAATCAAATTTTAACAGCTGCAAATAAATTTTTCAAAAGAGAAAGTAACAGTGAGAAACATTTGGCATTGCTTTCCCAGACCCAAAAAACATCTTTCCCAGCTTTTATGGCCAAAAGCGTTGTTCTACTTTCCTTAACTTACATATAAGCTAAGAAAGCTCCGCAAAAACTGTTGATTGTACTATGAATTTAAAGAAAACATGCGGCGCAAGGCCCATTCCTCAGGGCCCACAATGAAAAGTATCTTGTGGTCATGCAAAACAATAAGAAATCAGATTAATGAATGGAACATTCGTAAAAATTTCTTAAGCTTGTATTTATAACATGCAACCAGTTATCACATATTAAATGTTTAACTTGTTAATCATGGTATCTCGGGGCATATAATGAAGATTATCTCAAGCTTCCTGCAAAACGGTACAAATCAGATCAATGAATGGAACATCCATAAAAATGTGTCTTTAGTTTGTATTTATAACATGCAACCATTAACCACATATAAAATGTTTGACCTGTTAATCAAGATTATGTCGTTGAAAACGAGCCTAATCATATCTAGACTGGCACACTAGATATTATAAATAACTATAGATACACATACATACACACATGCAATGTGATGTAGGCGTATAGCAACCAATGTTGAATGAACCATTTAGTAGCATTGAATGTCCAAAAGACTTTAGTCCTTATTCATTTTAACTCTACTGCCTACCTATTCTTAACATATTGAACAGTGGAGAACCTTCTAGCCCATGAATCATCTTTTAAAAATGCTACAAGAGCATAAGCAGACACCTATTTGTCCTAAGCACACTAAGAACCTTAAAAATAATGAGATGGAGCATACGCGAGGAGCGATCAGACCTAAGAAGGACCACGGTAGTGACTGTGTGAATACATATATGATAATGCAACTAACATAGGACTGGCACATGCCAGAACATTAATAGGAAGTGAAACATGATGACTGATGTTTAATGTAAAGTAAAAGTAACAAACCAATGATGTTTGTTTACAAACCTTTTTAAATTCATTCTCCCAATAACGATTACAGTACGATGCTCTTTCATGTTTGCTCAGCATATTAAGTGCAGATGGCATTGAATCAAAACCAGGAAGACCAACCTGTAACAAAGATATAACATGCAATTCAACCAAAGGGCTATTATGATGATGAATGAGAGGAAACAGAACGAGAGTAGGTGTATGGAAGGTTTAGGTCAGAACAGGGCATCAATATTCACCTTTTCTGCCAATGTACGCAGTGCTACTTCAGTTGACTCGCCAATCTTTTCGTACATCCTTTTATCAGGATTATATTGTATAGAAGATTCATTGCAAAGAGCTGAACACATTGCTATGTGAAGAAGACAAGGGAGCTGAGCTGGAAATTCAAGCTGTAAATTCACAAAAATAGAAATTAGTATATGCCAATAACCTAAGTGCTTATAGCATTCCTGCTACTAGACTGATTGGCTAAAAAAATACAAACGGTATGCTTGCTGAATTGTAAGCAATACATTCTGGCAGTTGATAGCTAAGACTTATCACCACCTAGAGGAGGTCACATAGATACCATTCTACCTGACATTAAAACCCTTGAAATTCATTTAGAGGCAGGGTTATTCCGTTCCTTTATTTGTAGCAAAACACTTCCTGAGCTTTCACATTAGAATTAAATTCAAGGTCTACGATGATGTCTTTCTTAGTTCTTACTATTGTGAAACCAAATGCCCTTAAATCTATCCATAGAAATGACGAGCAGAAGAGGATTTTTACAAACCATGGGAGGACAACTACAAATATGAAAATATTTTTCCTAGATGTAAAATCAAAAAGAAAGTAAAACTATAAAACCAATTGAACTAAAGGCAGTAGCAGTATACAATTACTAGGCCAACTAACTGTCATTGCCAATTGATTCTGGGTCAGAGAAACCGAACGCATTATCTGCTAAAAAAATCGCTTTTGTTTAAAATAAACAGTTGAAGTCTTTGTGACATATTAGCAATTTCATGCATGAGATTATCACAATAAAACCCAACACCTCTTGGTGTAGGTATCTCCCTCGCTCTCTTTACGGGATGTCGAGGGTTCGAACCTTGTCAAGGACAAGGCAGGTGTGTGAGTGTGTTTAACTAGAGATTATCACAAAAAAATAGAAGTAGGGTGAAGATAAATCTAACCTGCAATTTTGAGCTATCAAAGATAAAGCCTTCTGGTGCATAAGTGGTTCCACTGACATTGTATTCAGCAGCTAGAGGGCCGCGATTTATGGAATGAAGCACACATATCTGTAAAAGTATGCACATAATTTATACATCTAGAGAGTTATAATAACAAACATATAAACCGTGCAAAGCATGGGTATTTTAATTATATGTATAATTTTTAATTTACTTATTATAAAAATTATATATGTTTTACTTGAAATGAATTTGTAAAATAAATATATGTGCTTCATTATAATAGGCTTTTATGATAATTTAATGTCCTTTAACTTTAGAGATGTGTTTATATTAGAATCATATGATTTAAACGATACATATCAATTAGAAAAACTATTTTAGACTTTAAAAGATCTGTTTTAATTTGAAGAACTCTATTTAAAATATTAGGTCAATGGGTACCAACCAACTAAAGCCCAAGTACCAATCAACTGACTACTGTACCAAACTTTTAATGTTTTGACTTTAATAATATAGTATAGATAGGAAGGGTTAAGAAACAAGTTAATTGATTTATTATGTAAGTATACATAACTATTCGACTTACTAGGAATGAGTTGCATGCAAAAAGAAATGTACTACTTCAATAGGATCACCAAAATCCAATTGCAAAATGATTATACTCATTTAAAAACTGGCCTTTTGTGTGTGCGTTGTATGTGTGTCTAATAACACTTAAAGATCAGAATCAGGCATTTGCTTGGCAAAGTCTAGTCCAATGCTTAGTCAAGTCTAGACACAATAGACATTATACGTGACAAATAATATAAATCTTAAAATTGATAAATAAATATAGATAATAGGAAAATTTGTTCGATTTAGTACTGTTAATGGACACTTAAAATTTGGTAGTTGATTGTTGAGCCTAAGTCTAGACATAATAATTGTTGCAGCTCATGACAAAGAATGTTAATAGTAAGATACCTTGGAAACAGACATCATGTTTGTCGTCAAAGTACCAGTTTTGTCAGTGCAAATTACCGTCGTGCAGCCTAACGTCTCTACAGAGGGCAAAGACCTCACTATAGCGTTCAAGCGAGCCATTCTTTTTGTTCCCAGAGCCAAGCACCTATGGTCGAGAGAAACGTAAATTAATAAATTTCGCAATAATGTTAACACATAGTCAAGCTATTCAAGTAGTTGAACAATCCAAAAATATCATCAGGCCAAATAAAGCATATTACTTAACTTAAAAAAACTAAGTATCTCCATCTATACATTCTAGCATACTAGCATCATCTTGTTCAACATTACTCACTGAACATAAGAAATCATTGATTCTAAACATATATTGCATACCAACATCCATATCAATAATAATGAAATCAGGTTTCCGGGAGATTTCTAAATCATAGTGGTCATGTAACAAGTATGCTAGCATTATGGGCCCATGGCACCAAAAATTTAGCAACCTCATATGACTCTTATATATAAAAAAACCTCTCCCTCGCTTCATATGCTTACTGCACTCTAGCCATGAAAAACTAAGCAGCTTCTGATACAAGTCATCTCTCAACAGACGTATTCCAAACTGAACCAACATTTACCACATACAACCCTTAGAGCAGACAGGTGACTGCGGCTGAGAGGCCAAGATTGATGACAAATCTCATATAATTTAATTATTTGTTTAGTAAAATTGTTTTTCTTTAATCCATTCATTTTCTCTTGCTAGACACCAAGAAAATTTATTCAGCTTTATCACCACAATACATAGCTCCCACTCACGTTGTAACAACAGCAGGAAGCCCCTCTGGAATGGCAGCAACAGCAAGAGCAACTGCAATCTAGTCAACAAAGATATTACGTCAGAGACAAAAAGAAGGTATCAGGGCAAAGGAATCAGCAACCAGCAGGAAACAAGAACATTATAGTTGAACCCAAGGGAATAACAAAAAGAATTAAAGGCACTAATATGCATAAGATACAAAATGAACGACATAAGAGATAGAAATAGAATCTTGGACCTTGGATTCAGACAACCATACAACACAGACACACTGATTCTAAGATTATTGATACCTCTTCTCTCTGTCTATAAAGTTTCATTTTTCATGGAAACAGAGGTAACATGCAATTAAGGTCACGTGAGATGAGTTGTTTTAAAGGAGGGTCATACAAGAGCAAGTCATGAGTCATTTTAAAGGAGTGAACTTAAAAAAACATTAATCATTTTCCTAATCCATGAAAGATCACCTTAAAGTAATGTATTGCGCCTTGCAAGATGCCTCCATGAGCAGGATCTCGAAAATGACCAATGTTCACAATCCACACCAATATACAAATACCTGCAATAACCTAAGAAGGAAAATAAACATCAAGAAATGCAAAGGATTCACCACATATAAGACTTCCAAATGTGGGTTAAGTAAGAAGGGCGTGGGGTTAGTGACTAACAACTCATACCTTTTGTATTATTTAAAATCTAAAAAGAAATCTTCACATAGGTTTCCCTAAATGCCTCTCCATGAGCATTCTCTACATTTTAATTCAATAGCTTCTATTTAGATCTAGATACTACTATACTAGAATATTGGGCCCTGTTTTAGCATTTTGAATGTCTACAAAGATAATGTTTCCTCTTAGAATACAATATATAGCTCCTCGACAACAAATTTTCTTAATTCTTTTTTATTTCACCAAGAAAATTAATAAAAAATAACACAAACATTCAAGAAGAAACAATTAATGATAAAAGAACATTTGAATATTAGTAATATTACCTTCGCCAAAAATGTTCCAAATTCATCCAGTTTCCTTTTCAGTGGCGTTGCTTCCTGCATCAAAGTTTATAATCATAAATGAATTATAATAAAATTCAGAAAAACAGATACCCCCCCCCCCCTCGTATTCATGTTTCTTACATCCTCAGTTTTAAGCATAGAATCACGTATGCTTCCCATTGCGGTGCTAGAGCCAATTCCAACTACAACAGCCCTTGCCCGTCCTGCAACCACAACTGTTCCCTGGCATCCACATTAGAACTTGTTAATGAACAACAATCACTTAACAAGAACATAAAAATTTCTTGAAAAATTACAGAAGCATGCTGCTGCAAGAGCACAAACCTTCCCCAAAATTATCCATCTAGGCATTTTTTATGGCAAGAAAAGAAAAAGTTCCATCAAGCATAATCATGAAATCTAAAAGTCCACTTACGTTGGAAACCCGTGACCATGTCAAATTCACATTTCTAACACATTATAGCAAACTATGAGCACAAACCAATTTATATTATACTTGTTATAAGAAAACTGAATCAAGATTTCTGAAAAATAGATTAGCATTTTATTATTGCATATAATCATGCAACATAGAAAGAAATTGCTTCATAACTTCTATAAAGGAAAATGATAAGATTTTAAAATGAAGTTTATTAAAAGGAACTAAATTATACTTCTGAAATAACAGAAATGGATATAATTTAACTGGGAATTTTGAACCATGAGCTAACACTTGAGAGTTGGTTTCACATATTTGGAGAAGGGGCCAAATTCATGGAGCCAATATGTCTTAAACTCGCAACAAAATGCATCCTATATTAAAGGAATAAAGTGCATCCTGTATTCCTATCAAAATACATCAGCAAATTCCGAAAATTCTTCATATGTTTTCATCTAATCATATAGATCAAACCTCCCAAACACATTTATCGATTTCACCCAATTGCTGAGTGCCAGATTTGAAGGCTAATCATAGTGTGGAGCAGTAGAAGTATATTAGTGTCCAAGGACTAAGACCACAGCCAGTTGGTGCTTTAATTTATAAGCATATATAAGTACTCTATCTAGACTGACTCTTTTGTGACTCTAGTAATCCTATAAATACTGTAACCCTCTGGAAGACAACATTGAATCATACATTTTCAAACATTATCGATTCATGTCAAAATACATTAAGATGGTGACATCATCCAATCTCAGAGTCAATGCAGCTTGTGACACCAAAGGACATGCAAAAAATTTACATATACTAATCAGCTACAATATATGATAATAGCATATTACCGAGAATAGGGTGTTTGTCTTGTCTTGATATACCGCATTGTTTGTCATTGTGCGATCAAGCTCTTTTTCCACAGAACAGCTCTCGCCTGTCATCGGAGTAAGAAATAGGACATATTAGTACATGCAAATCAAGGTAGTATGATGCACAACACTTATGAACCAATATAGCACAGCAGAAGTGTAAAACATAGCAGGCCTTTCAATTTATACCATTGAGCTAGTACATAGTGTGTTAGAAAGGATTGTAGCGGTAGAAACTGTGTGCTTAAGAGTTAATGTTTCAAATCTGTATCATATTAAAGGTCAAATAAACTAGAACTGAAGTCTAGAAAATGGATCCAGATTTATAAGTTAAAAGTGGTAAGGGCTTATCTCTTGTCGTCCCAAGTTCTGGGGTCGATTCTCGCTCACCCAGAACAGATTCATTTGCAAGGCATATAAGCCTACTTATTCAAAAAAAAAATAGAACTGAAGTCTAGAAAATGGATCAAGATTTAAAAGTTAAAACTAGCAGCAGGCCAATATTTATCTGCTCCAGAGTCGGTCATCCTAAAATAAGGACATGCAAGCTCATCCATGCTTCCACCCATATGAGCTTTACTAATGCAACAAGAAGGCGAAAATCTTGTGAGTGACTAAATGATTCAAAAGCTTAAGGAGGGAATAAGGAATCGATGAGTTAAATATGTGGTGATACTTCTCATGAGGAGCAATCCAGCCAAAAAAAGTACTCAAAACAGTAAGTTACCTCAACCAAAAAATATAAGCATTCTCATGATGGAAATAACCCTTACAACATGCTTGAACCCATATCTCATACGATGCAGGAAAGGGTGAGGTAAATTCATAGCTAATTAAAGAATTAAGTAACACTTGAAAAAAAAAATATTTAGTTCCAAGAAATTGATTGCTTTTTTTTTATTCATTTCAAACTATTTTCTAGTTCTAGATCAGGCTTCCAATTACCATCTCAATCTACAGATTTACTATATTTGTGTCAGTAATTTCTCCCTATATTAGTGTATTGTCTCTTACTCAAATTTCTACGTAAATATAACTCTTTGCCTTTGTTGCTTTGCTATTCCCCCTGTATTGAAATTGTGTGAAATTATTTGCACAACCCCGCTAATTTTTCCTAAGCCTGATCTGGATTATCAGGTACCTAGACTTCCTGAACTTGGACACTGCCAGATATATTCAGTTCTCACTATTCTTCCTGAGGATCCAGAACCTGGAAAGCAGGGGTGCAGCACCTACCAGCATACGGCGCACCCAATACATTCGGGTGCGGGGTGCGGCCAGATACGTACGAGATGCGCCACCTGGCGTGTCACCATACTTTAGTGCTCCAGTTCGTGGGGGGTGCGGGAATGGCATAAATCGTAATTAGAGGATAAGATTGAGAGGAGAAAAAGAGGGTCATTGTCGTCACCGTTGGTCATCTCCGGTTGTTCTCGTCGGCATTTTCCGGCGGTTCAATCATTGCCGATCTGTGTGGTTGATTCATTGAGATGTGTAGTACAGTATAAAATATGTGTGTGTATATGTAGGGTGTAGCAGTCAGACTTGTGTTGACTGATGGGCTGGCTGTTTGTGTTAGTCACGTGAAGCCACCTACTATATTTTTCTTTTGCATATAAATTGGATGTTATTATTTTAACAGATAAGATAAGTTATTTAAGTTATGGGCCGGGTACTTGTGTTAAGTAAATTACCACATTTTGCCATGTCT